>SJYT01027716.1:5064-61378 GCA_006410635.1 Cephalophus harveyi | reverse complement strand
GAAGGGCCTGCCGGCGGCTCGTCCGCCTGGGGCCCCCGGGGGTTGGAGGCTTGGTTCCGGGAGGGGCGCCGGCAGGAGCCATGGACCCAAGCGCGGGGGCCGCGGCCGGAGAGGGGCCGCCCGCGCCCCGGCCCCGCCGCCGCCGCTCCCTGCGCCGCCTGTTCGGCCGCTTCCTGCTGGCTCTGGGCAGTCGCTCCCGCCCCGGGGACTCGCCGCCCCGGGCCCGACCCCAGCCCCAGTCAGGACACGGCGATGGCGACGGGGAGGGGGGCTTTGAAGGCCCGGATCCCGCCGCGCCCGGAAGCCCCGGGGAGGAGCGCCCGCCCGGACCCCAGCCCCAGCTCGCCGCCGGCGACGGGGCGCGGCCCCCGGGAGCGCAGGGCTTGAAGAACCACGGCAACACCTGTTTCATGAACGCCGTGGTGCAGTGTCTGAGCAACACCGACCTGCTGGCCGAGTTCCTGGCGCTAGGGCGCTACCGGGCGGAGCCCGGCCGCGCCGAGGTCACCGAGCAGCTGGCGGCGCTGGTGCGCGCGCTCTGGACGCGCGAATACACGCCCCAACTTTCCGCCGAGTTCAAGGTAGGCAGCGCCCGGCGGCCTCCAGTCCTCGCCGCTCGGCGGCAGCCGCGCTCCGGCCTTTCGCGTTTCCCTTCTGGACAAGCGGGTGCTCCATCAGGCTTCTTGGGGACTTCTCGAGATGACAGTTACCAGTTCAGCCTGGGATTGTCGCTTTTGTTTTGAGCTGACTAGTGTGTTAGCGCTTGAGGAGGGGGAGTGCCGGGAGCTGGTAGGTTTAAGTGTATAAGGCATTTCTGTGTTCAGCAAACGCTAGGTGAAGCCTCGGAGGGTTGGTTCTCACGCCAGGTACGGAGTTTCCAGTCTGGTTTCCAATGCGGTGCGGGGAGTCAGACTTTCAAGGCCAGGGCCTGGGAGGAAGGAGGTGAATGAAGAGAAGGACGCAGCCAGGCCAAGATCTAGGAATAATCCAGGGAGAGGGAACAGCAAGTATCAAGACCAGAGGCCTGAAGGAGCTGAGAGTTGGAGGCATCAAAGAAAACCAGGGTGGTTGTTGCCCAGGAGAGTAGAGTGTGGAGATGAAGTTGACCAGATCATGTAAGGTTTCGGAGGCAGTGGGAAGGAGTTTGGATTTCAGTCTAAGCCCAATGCAAGCTGAGACCCTGTGTGCCAGGTACTGCACTGAGTGCCAGGGAGACGGAGTGGATCGGCTACATCAGAGATGGCATCCTTTTGTTTAGTCTGAATCAAACCCCCTAAGATGCATTAGCATGGGTTTGTATCCTTTTTCCCTGGGGTCATTTACTTACTGGGGATGCTGCAGGGTCAAGAGACTTTGGAAGTTCTGTTTATCACTTCTTCCAGGATTAAGACCCAGCGTTTGTTTGGGGTCCCAGTTGGATGAAAGAGTCCTGATAATTGATGCACATGGCTGGCTTCCTCCTAAAACAATAACAACAGCAACAAACCAAACAAAACCCACAGTTCTGGGCAGAGAGCTGAAGCTCCCTGAAGACTAGGGATTATTGTTCTTGGGGGAGGGGGAACCTGTCAGTGTTCATTCCACAAGCATCACCACTCTTTGAGTTTCAGCTGAGAAAGCAATCCTTGCCATGTGACCCACAAGGGTGCCAACCCTCACCTTCCTCTCTCCTGCTTCCACTAGGGAAGCACTCTTCTACAGGCGTCAGGGAGTCAAATGGGTGTCAGTAATAGCTCTTTTGGCAGCATTCATTTTTTAACTGTGAGAGGCAGTGTCCTATGGTGGTGAAGGACACCACCTCTGTGACCTTGAGCAAGTTACTAAAAGCTCAATAGTGCCTCATCCTTCCTCATCTGTAAAATGGGACTCTAGCAGTACTTACCTTATTACAGGGATGTTGTGATGATAAAATGAGTTAATTATATTAATACCTCCTCACCTGCAGAGACCAAGAGGAAGGAGGGAGGTGAGCTCTGTGTACCTTTTCTCTTGGTCTTTGTATTCTCATCCAGTTACTGCAGCCATGGAGGAGCGGGAGTAATTGAAAAGTCTTCTAAATTAGTAATCTGTGACTCACCAGGATTTCCCATGTCTCTTCTGCCTCAACTCCCTAGAGCCAAGAAACTCCTTGTGAGTCTTGGGGGAATTGAAAGATAATCAAACTGTTAATTTGTTAATAAAGGTGATATGGTCCAAGTTTTCTTGGGACTTTTCAGGCAGGCAGCCTTGGAGACAGTGGAGGAGTCCAGAACAGGGGCTTTTAAACCTTGTGGATTGAAATCTAGGTGGGCTCCTCTGATTTTCCAGATGAGGAAACATTCATTCACTCAACAAATATTTATTGTGTCCAGACACTATACAAAGAGCATGGAACACGCGTCGGGGGATGAATGCAAATCCTGGGAGCTTACGGTCCAGCGGGAGAGATGGAGATGGGTGAAGTAATCCCACGGGCCCATGATTAGAACTGGTGACAAGAACTACGAAATAAAGATGTTCTCTGGGAATTCTGTTACGTGAAAGTGTGAGTCGCTCAGTGGTAGTCTACTCTCTGCGACTCCATGGACTGTAGCCCACCAGGCCCCTCTATCCACGGAATTCTGCAGGCAAGAACACTGGAGTGGGTAGCCATTTCCTTCTCCAGGGGATCCTCCCGACCCAGGGATCAAACCTGACAGATTATTTACAATCTGAGACACCAGGCAATTATGCTAGAAGGATGTGATTGTTCGGGGAGGTGGGGTGAGGAGGCGGGGCAATGAGGCTTCCCAGGAGTGTGAATCTTTGAATTGAATTTTGAGGGATGTAGGGTCAACTAAGGACAAAGGAGGGTGGGGAAAAAGTGCATTATAGTTCGTGAGACTGAAACTGCCAGTCACTGAGTGGAGTGGGGCTGGACAGGATAAATGCTTGGTAAAATGAATTGGTGGTGGTGGTTTCGTCTCTAAGTCATGTCTTGCTACCCCGTGGACTGTAGCCAGCCAGGCTCCTCTGTCCATGAAAGCCTATGTGTCTGGGGGGAGGGGCTGGAGAATTGGTTGGGGACAAGCCACAGAAGGTTGTACAAAGGAGTTTGGTCTTTAAGAGGNGCTTGGTAAAATGAATTGGTGGTGGTGGTTTCGTCTCTAAGTCATGTCTTGCTACCCCGTGGACTGTAGCCACCCAGGCTCCTCTGTCCATGAAAGCCTATGTGGCTGAGGGGAGGGGCTGGAGAATTGGTTGGGGACAAGCCACAGAAGGTTGTACAAAGGAGTTTGGTCTTTAAGAGGGATTATTAGCTTTGGACTGAGGAAGAGAGGAAGTTGAGAAGCCAGCATGCTGGAGTGTGTGACCCCAGCCCAGGTACACAAATGGGATGGGTTTGTGGGGGTCCCCCTCCTCAGGACCTGAATCATCCAGCCTCCCATTGACAGTAGGACCACTGTTTGTTTTAACAGCAAATGAATAAATACATTAAAAAAAACCCTGTTCCAAAATACTTTGATTTCTTGATGATGTAATTAAATATGTATAACTAAAAAAAAAGAAAAATGCTAAAATGTGTTTAAAAAAAAAAGATCTAGAATTCCACCCTCTAGAGATAACCATCATTAGTGTGTTGATGTGTTTTAACACAATTGGAAATCCTAGTTTTGTATCCTGCTGTTTTCATGTAGGTATTAACTTAAGACTTTCTCCTGGTCATTACAATGTTCTATGAAACGGTTTTTATTAATAATGATTGTATACTATTTCACTAAATGATCCAATTGCTAGGGAGACATTTTTATACTGTACAATTTTCCAACTATTATGCTGCATTGAAAATTCTTATATTGAAATCATTGTCCTCAGCTCTGATCATTTCCATACGCTTAATTCCTTGAGTGAAATGACATGGTCAAAGCAAAGATGACTGTTTTGTTCTTTTTTTTGTTTCTTGCTTTTTAAATCAACTTTTTGAGGTATAAATTATGTACAATGAAATGCACCCATTTTTAAAAATTGAGTTATGTGTGAGATACAACCCTGTGTAGGATATATATTGATAATATGTTGATCTGGTACATTTGTATTACTGTATGATTGGCAGTAGTAGCATTGATTAATACCTCCATCTCATCATGTAATTGTATTTCTTCTTGTGCTGGGAACTTTTAAGGTTTAGTCTCTAGTGACTTTAGTATTTATAATACAGTTTTGTTGTCTATATCACTGTATAGGTACATTTCATTGTATTGTACTTTGCGGAGACTGTATTCTTTACAAATTGAAGGTCTGTGGCAACCCTGTGTAGGGCAAGCCTGTCAGTGTCCTTTCTCCAACAGTATTTGCTCACTTTGTGTCTCTGCGTTGCATTTTGGTAATTTTCACAGTATTTCCAACTGTTTCATTTTTACCATATTTGTTATGATGATCAGTGATCTTTGATGTTACTATTGTCATTGTTTTGGGGGTGCTGTGAATTGCACCCATATAAGATGACTTCCCTGATGGCTCAGACAGTAAAACATCTGTCTACAATGCAGGAGACCTAGGTTCGAGCCCTGGGTTGGGAAGATCCCCTGGAGAAGGAAATGGCAATCCACTCCCGTACTATTGCCTGGAAAATCCTATGGACAGAGGAGCCTGGTAGGCCCCCGTCTATGGGGTTGCAAAGAGTCGGACATGACTGAGCGACTTCAGTTCACTAAGATGAACTTAATCAATAAATGTGTGTGTTCTGACCGCTCCACCAGCTGTCCATTCCGCCCATCTCTCTCTCCCCAGCCCTCCCTCTTCCCTGAGATACACAACATTGAAATTAGGCCAATGAATAACCCTGCAGTAACCTCTAAGGGTTCAGTGAAAGGAAAAGTCAATCCAAGCGCAGATGTCAGTCACTGTTGTCTTATTTTAAGAAATTGCCGCAGCCATCCTAGGCTTCAGCAGCCATCACCCTGACCAGTCAGCAGCCATCAACATCAAGGCCAGACTTTTCACCAGCAGCAGATTTAAGACTCACTGAAGGCTCAGATGATGGTTAGCATTTTTTAGCAATAGATTTTTAAGAAAATTAAGGTCTATATGTTGTTTTTTAGACATAATATTATTGTACGTTGTAATATTGTATTATTAAGAGACCACAGAAGAGTGTAAATATCACTTTTATATGCACTGAGAAGCCAAAAACGTCACGTGACATGCTTTATTGAAATATTTGCTTTATTATGGCGGGGAAGGCAATGGCACCCCACCCCAGTACTCTTGCCTGGAAAATCCCATGGACGGAGGAGCCCGGTAGGCTGCAGTCCATGGGGTCGCTGGGAGTCGGACACGACTGAGCGACTTCACTTTCACTTTTCACTTTCATGCATTGGAGAAGGAAATGGCAACCCACTCCAGTATTCTTGCCTGGAGAATCCCAGGGATGGGGGAGCCCGGTGGGCTGCCATCTATGGGATCGCACAGAGTCGGACACGACTGAAGCGACTTAGCAGCAGCAGCAGCATGGTGGTCTGGAACTGAACCCACCACACCTGATGTCTGCTTGTACCATGTACTAGTCTCCAGGACTTAAATAGCTACTGGTTACAAGTCTGTACCTTATACAACACCTCTCCCATCCCTCCACCCTTAGCCCCTCATAACCACTATTTTCTGCTTTTCAATTTTGATATTTTTAGATTCCACATAAAAAGGTGTTATACACTGTTTTTCTCTTTTTATTTCACTCAGCATAATGTCCTCATGGTCCATCCATGTTGCCACAAATGGCAGAATTTCTTCTCAGGGCTGAGTAAAAATTTTAAGTAGCATCTGATGAGTTTTGATGTCTATATAAATCATCTTCCCAGTTTTAAGTGTTTATTGCTTTTTAGTTTTTAGATCAACTTTATTGGGCTTGATTATTTTTAGTGCTCTCATTGACAAATTTCCAAAAGTGTATCAAGTTGTAGATACCCCAGCAATACATGTTTTCCTGAGTATTAAATATTCTCTCATTAATATATTGAACAAATAGAAATAACATCTTGTTTTTAACTGTTGTTTGTTTGAAGTGTTGGATCTTTCTACGCTTCTTTACTATGAATGGTTATAAGACTGCTCCTGGAATTGTCTGTTCACGTGGTTTGTCTAAACATTCTGCCTTGGTCATAATGTTCTTTTTTCTTGTTTCTTTAAATTCTTTAACTCTTGTCATACTTGCTGCAAATATTTCCTCCAAACTCAGTCCTTCTTCTACCTACAGAAAGTTTTAGATTTATTTGTTTCATACCTTTTGATAAACATTCTGTTATGTACTTCTGATTTTTCTATGGCTATTTAAGGATTTCAGCCATCTGGAATTTATCTTAGCTTATGTGTTTTAGAATCAATTTTAGACCAACAATTTTAGAAATGCAGTATGCCTCAAGTGATATACCAGAGGCATTGTTTTTTTTTTTAAAAAAAAGGATACCTTCATCACTTGTATGTTTTGGAAGTTCTGGACAAAACAGTAAGACATGAAATGGAAACAGGATAAAAAAAAATTCAACTCTTTTTTTTTTTTTTTTTCCCGGAAGGAAAACTACTGAATGGTTCAGGGAATCCGTATTTTAGAATTATCACTGTCACTAATGGGGTCAGGTACTAGATAGTCAAAAGCAAGAGCCTTTTGGAAACATAAAAATGAGATTTCATTCCTAAAAACCAGAAATAAGAAATAACTAGGAATACTGTTTAAACATGTTGTAAATTATCAGTGATGAGAGGCAGAAATACACACATGAGTAAGAGCTATGCCATATTGCAGGGTAGAAATACCAGATATTGCCATTCATCCCTCCCATGTTAGGATATGGCTTTAATGCAGTTAGGAAGGGTTGTGGGTAGGGGCCTGACCTTTCCAGCAGGGTCGTGGGAAGAAGGGTCTGTCCTGTCCTGCAGGCAGTGGGAGGGCAGGGGGAGCCGCTGGGGGCCCGACTTCCCTCTTGGTGGATATCGTCATCTGGGTCGACAGGAATTAGGACTCAACAGTGGGAATGGGACTCTGGAAGGCGCAGTCAGGAACCCAGAATCAGAACTCTTGACTGATGTGGGTGTGAGAGGGAACCGGAAAGAGGACCCTGACGTTAAAACAAAGAGCTGATTTTAGAGATTTCCAGTTGGGGGGTGCTGGCTGCTCCCCCTGAAGGGAATGTTGGTACTAAGGATACAGGTTTGAGGGTACAGTTGGGTACAGATTTCCAGTTGGGGGGTACAGTTGCCAGGCAAAATACATGATGCCCAGCTCTATTTGAATTTCAGATTAACAATAACTTGTTAGTCAAAATGTATCCCCAGTATTGCCTGGGGCATATGAATACTTTTACCACAAACAATACTCGTTGTTTATCACTTATTCATGCTTCTTTTTATTTGCTTATTGGGCAGTCCTGCTTTTGTGTGTGTGTGTTGGGGGGGGAGGGGGAAGTGGTCAAAGTGCAGAGAAATCTAGATTCTCCAATGCACCCAAGCTGCTGCTGGCTAGTGTGCTTCAAATAATAAAAACTCAAACCCAGCATTTCAGTTAATCAAATCTTGAATTTTGCTTCAGCTCATCCTAAAGTTGCCTTTAAATCCCAAAGGAAGATTTAAAAGAAAAAAAAGCCCAGGACCTTTTATTAGGGCTTCCCAGGTGGCTCAGTGGTAAAAAATTTGCCTGCCAGTGCAGGTGATGCAAGAGATGTGGGTTCAGTCCCTGGGTCGGGAAGATCCTCTGGAGAAGGAAATTGCAACTCATTCATTCCAGCGTTGCCTGGGAAATCCCATGGACAGAGGAGCCTGGTGGGCTACAGACCATGGGGTCGCAAGGAGCTGGACATGACTGAGCACACGGCACACCTTTGATTTGATTGGACGTGTTGAGATCGGCTGGGTCCACAGCTTTGCTCACATTGCTCCCTTGGGTGGGCATGAGCAGAGGACAGACCTGCAGGGAACATATATACAGGATGTGCCCTGTACACAGACAAGGGTGGTTGCTTACACTCAAATGCTCATGCTTGCACAAAGAAGACCCTGGAAGGATGCTTAAGAAAATATTCAGAGTGTCTTCTTCCTTTTGGTGAGGGGCACCCAGGCAAGGGAAGACTTTTCATTACTGTTCTTTTTATATTTTGAATTCTTTATTTAAAAAGGTGGGTGCGTATATTACCCTTTGAAATAAAATTTTTAAAAGCTGCAACCTGCGTTTACCCAGAAAATGACGAAGTTGCCCCATCCTTTAATGGGACAAAGTGAAGAGCGTGGGAATATGAGTGCCAAGAGGACAGGAAGGCTTGTCTGCCCTGTTCCCCGTTGGAACCAGGCCCTAGACTAGTGCCAGGCCTGTGGTAGGCACTCAACAAACATTTATTAAAGGGATGGATGAAGGATTGGCTCACATGTTTTGTGATCTAACCACAGAAGTTCGGATTTCTCAAATTCCATTCATTTTAGGAAAAGGCAGTGAAGGAACCACAGGCATGGTATTTAAGGAATTCCACTTCACTGGGTCATGTGGTCATTCTCAAAGAGGAGAGCTGATTGGGAACGAAGGAAACCACTGCTGAGAGAGCAGGGCCAGAAGCTGTCCACCTGGGGGATGAGCAGAGAGAGCGCGGAAATAGACTAATAGGGGCAGGGGAGCATGGGCCCCAGCACTACAAGGGCCAGAGCTTCAGGGAAGAGAGAAAATCTTGTGTATCAAAACATTCTACCACATGATGCAGCAATCCCACTCCTGGGTATATTTCCAGAAAAAAAGGAAAACACCAGTTTGAAAAGATGAACTCACCTGTTTGTTCACAGCAGCACTATTTACAATAGCCAAGACATGGCAGTAAACTAAGTGCCCATCGCCAGACAATTGGATTAAGAAGATATGGGGACTTCCATGGTGGTCCAGTGGCTAAGATTCCCCACCCCCAATGCAGGTGGCCCAGGTTTGATCCCTGGTCAGGGAACTAGATTGCACATGCTCCAACTAAGACCCCACGTGTCCCAGTGAAGACCGGCATGATAAAATAAGTAAATAAAAGAAGATGTAATAGAAACAGACAACGGAATATTGCTCAGCCAAAAAAAACCAAAAGAATAAAATACTGCCATTTGCAGCAACAGGGATGGACCTGGAGAATATTATGCTTAGTAAAATAAGTCAGACAAAAAAAGTACTATACGATATTACTTACGCGTTAGTGAGCTTCCTTGGTGGCTCAGACGGTAAAGAATCTGCCTGCAATGTAGGAGACCCGGGTTCCATCCCCAAGTCGGGAAGACCCCCTGGAGAAGGGAATAGCAACCCACTCCAGGATTCTTGCCTGGAGAATTCCATGGAAAGAGAAGTCTAGTGGGATACAGTCCATGGGGTCACAAAGAGTTGGACACAACTGAGCGGGCTTCTTGAAATACAAAGACAAATACTATATGATATCACTTATATGTGGAATCTAAAAAGTTATACAAATGAATCTATATACAGAGCAGAAATGTATAGGACAAGGAACTCTACTCAATACCCTATAATGACCTATATGGGAAAATAACCTTCCAAAGAGTAGAGATGTATGTATTTATTTGGCTGTTGGAAAGGCCACATTGCCCCTCTGGTTTTTCTCTGTTCCTTCAGAATGCAGTCTCCAAGTATGGCGCTCAGTTCCAAGGCAATGCCCAGCACGATGCCCTGGAGTTCCTGCTCTGGTTGTTGGATCGCGTACACGAGGACTTGGAGGGTTCCTCCCGAGGTCTGGGGTCCGACAAGGTCAGTCACCCTTGAAAAACACATTGTGTTCAATTTTAGTTTTTTCCCTTGAACATTTACTCAACTCCTCAAAACTAAATCTTGAAATCCAGCTCCGTAGATTTTTGTGTATTCTGGCTGCTGCTCACACAGTACCATTCCCTGCGCCTTCTTCTTTGCCCCGTTTGTTTTAGACCAGATGTTTCCTCCCATTGCGGTTCCTCATCCTCTCTAATCCCAGTGATTTGGTGAATAGGGTTTCTGTTTGGTTTAAAGTTCGAAAAAAAAAATTTCCTTTTCATCAGTATCCTATGCCTTAGTATGGTCCTCTGAGGCCATCGGTGGTATTGCTTATTATTTTCAAATGCTACCATTTTAGCTCTGCTTTCTCAGTTACTTATCCTGCAGAGCAAGTGATTCCCAATCATTTTTCTCAAGACACAGGATGGATGATCTTTTCATGTGTGCCTTCAGCATTCCCAGATTTGGATGAAACCTCAAACCTTTGGGACTAAGAAAGGCCTACAATCATTTGTAATAGCCACAGTCAGTTGAACATCAGTTATACTCTCTGTGGGCTTTGCTAAATAAAGATCAATATTGGGTTCTATCCTTTTATCTCTCGCTTAAGGAAGGAAAAGTGAGTAAATTTATTATACCGTGAGTGAGCAAAGTTATCAAAACAATGTCCGTGAATAATCCATTGTAATTTAAAAAATGTTTTACAAGCTTTGGTAATGAATCAGTCGCACATTACTTTTGATGTGTCTCAAAACTGATCCAGATCAAGAACCAGCTACAAGAACTGCTTTACTTGTTTTTTTGTTTGTTTTTTGTCTGGACCATTTTTTTCCCATCCCTCTTGTGAATCAATTAAAAGGCCCTTTGTAAGTGTTTCGGTCTTTCACCTGTTACTCTTCCATCTTTACGCTACCTGCTCAGAGACTATTATTGTCAGGTAATAAAGATTGGATGCTAAAATGTGATACAAACGGGCCTATCCATGAAACAGAAACAGACTCCCAGACACGAGAACAGGCTGGTGGTTGCCAAGGCAGTGGGGGGGAAGGATGGATTGGGAGATTGGGATTAGCAGAAGGATAAACAAGATCCTACTGTGTAACACAAGAAACTATATTCAGTATCCTGTGATAAACCATGAGGGTAAAGAATACAATAAAGAATGTGTGTGTGTGTATGTGTGTATATAAAACTGAATCATTTTGAAATTAACAGCATTGTAAATAAACTATACTTAATAAAATGAATAAATAAATGAGGGAGAGATTGAATGGCAGTCAGTTTTGTAGGGTGAATGAATCTAGATACCTAGCATGCAGCATGGTGACTATAATACTGTATACTGTATTGAGTGCTAGAAATCTGCCAGGAGTAGATGTTAGGTCCTCTCACCACACACACGAAAAGGTAACTATGTGAGGAGATGAATATGTTTATTGGTTTGACTGAAGTAATTATTTCACTACCTTGGTGTGTATCAAATCATCATGCTGCACTCCTTAAATACATAAAATGTTTATTTAAAAATAAAATGGCTCAAGAAGCCGAGTCACCTTTTTCCTTTAACTTGTCTGCACAGCCAATTGTTGTCTCTGTTTCTTTTTCTTTTAAAATGACAAGTTGCAGCTTTAAGGAGAGCATCACCACGTATGTCTTGAATAAACTCTTTTAAAGCACAGTATAATGTAGAAGCTAAGAGCTTGACAGAGCTGCAGAAAGAGTTCTTATGTCAGAGCCAGCAGGTTGCCAAATGCATGGGACGGGGAAGATAGTGATTGTACCCTGTTCTGTACTTTTCAGAGCATATCTTGGAGTGTTATACACAGTATGAATAGCTACTGTCATTTGTGGAGTGTTACAAGAGTTGTTATCCCCGTTTGACATATGGGTAAGCCAAGAATCAGACAGGCTGTGTAACCTTCTGAAGCAGCACAGCTTAAGAAGTGACAGAGTCGGGATTCAAGTCCAAGGGGAGTCTAGCTTGAAAGCCTGTTTTCTTATTTTAAAAAGAACCATCCTGGGGCTTCCCTGGCCGTCAAGTGGTTTAGACTCTGTGCCTCCACTTCAGGGGGCGCGGGTTCGATCCCTGGTCAGGAAACTAAGATTCTGCAAGTCATGTGGCCAAAAAAGAAAAGAAAAGGCTTCTTGTCTCATTTTCCCCCTCCTCCTCCCCACTCCCTGCCTGTGCCAGGCAGCGCTTCCCATCTGGCAAGTAAGAAGGATAAATTGCCTTCCCAGTTACCTTTCAATGCTTCTCTTTCGTCCTTTGGTGGCAGGAAAAGCATCCCATAGAGGTGGGGGAGAGCACAGAGAGGTTAAGTAACTTGCCCCAAGTCACACAGCAAGCCAGTAGGAGAGCCAGGATGCAAAGCTAGAAAATTCGACTCTTAGGGCTTCTTAGCCTCAGCCTGTCTTTAAGATGACAGTGAGTTTATTTAAGTCGATAATCTGTTACAATTTCAAGACCCTCATGATAGCAGCCCTAACTGGTCTTCCATTTTCCAGTGTGCCCCACTACTGAATGTTCTTCATGCTGCAGCCAGAGGGATCTTTTCAGAAAGGAAATAAGATCGCATCACCCTCCTGCTTTAATTCCCTCGGCAGCTCCCTGTTGCATTTACAACAGAATCCAGACTCCTGTACAGCTGACGGGGCCCTAATTGGCTGACCCACCAACATCTTCCGGAAGGAAAACTACTGAATGGTTCAGGGAATCCGTATTTTAGAATTATCACTGTCACTAATGGGGTCAGGTACTAGATAGTCAAAAGCAAGAGCCTTTTGGAAACATAAAAATGAGATTTCATTCCTAAAAACCAGAAATAAGAAATAACTAGGAATACTGTTTAAACATGTTGTAAATTATCAGTGATGAGAGGCAGAAATACACACATGAGTAAGAGCTATGCCATATTGCAGGGTAGAAATACCAGATATTGCCATTCATCCCTCCCATGTTAGGATATGGCTTTAATGCAGTTAGGAAGGGTTGTGGGTAGGGGCCTGACCTTTCCAGCAGGGTCGTGGGAAGAAGGGTCTGTCCTGTCCTGCAGGCAGTGGGAGGGCAGGGGGAGCCGCTGGGGGCCCGACTTCCCTCTTGGTGGATATCGTCATCTGGGTCGACAGGAATTAGGACTCAACAGTGGGAATGGGACTCTGGAAGGCGCAGTCAGGAACCCAGAATCAGAACTCTTGACTGATGTGGGTGTGAGAGGGAACCGGAAAGAGGACCCTGACGTTAAAACAAAGAGCTGATTTTAGAGATTTCCAGTTGGGGGGTGCTGGCTGCTCCCCCTGAAGGGAATGTTGGTACTAAGGATACAGGTTTGAGGGTACAGTTGGGTACAGATTTCCAGTTGGGGGGTACAGTTGCCAGGCAAAATACATGATGCCCAGCTCTATTTGAATTTCAGATTAACAATAACTTGTTAGTCAAAATGTATCCCCAGTATTGCCTGGGGCATATGAATACTTTTACCACAAACAATACTCGTTGTTTATCACTTATTCATGCTTCTTTTTATTTGCTTATTGGGCAGTCCTGCTTTTGTGTGTGTGTGTTGGGGGGGGAGGGGGAAGTGGTCAAAGTGCAGAGAAATCTAGATTCTCCAATGCACCCAAGCTGCTGCTGGCTAGTGTGCTTCAAATAATAAAAACTCAAACCCAGCATTTCAGTTAATCAAATCTTGAATTTTGCTTCAGCTCATCCTAAAGTTGCCTTTAAATCCCAAAGGAAGATTTAAAAGAAAAAAAAGCCCAGGACCTTTTATTAGGGCTTCCCAGGTGGCTCAGTGGTAAAAAATTTGCCTGCCAGTGCAGGTGATGCAAGAGATGTGGGTTCAGTCCCTGGGTCGGGAAGATCCTCTGGAGAAGGAAATTGCAACTCATTCATTCCAGCGTTGCCTGGGAAATCCCATGGACAGAGGAGCCTGGTGGGCTAGAGACCATGGGGTCGCAAGGAGCTGGACATGACTGAGCACACGGCACACCTTTGATTTGATTGGACGTGTTGAGATCGGCTGGGTCCACAGCTTTGCTCACATTGCTCCCTTGGGTGGGCATGAGCAGAGGACAGACCTGCAGGGAACATATATACAGGATGTGCCCTGTACACAGACAAGGGTGGTTGCTTACACTCAAATGCTCATGCTTGCACAAAGAAGACCCTGGAAGGATGCTTAAGAAAATATTCAGAGTGTCTTCTTCCTTTTGGTGAGGGGCACCCAGGCAAGGGAAGACTTTTCATTACTGTTCTTTTTATATTTTGAATTCTTTATTTAAAAAGGTGGGTGCGTATATTACCCTTTGAAATAAAATTTTTAAAAGCTGCAACCTGCGTTTACCCAGAAAATGACGAAGTTGCCCCATCCTTTAATGGGACAAAGTGAAGAGCGTGGGAATATGAGTGCCAAGAGGACAGGAAGGCTTGTCTGCCCTGTTCCCCGTTGGAACCAGGCCCTAGACTAGTGCCAGGCCTGTGGTAGGCACTCAACAAACATTTATTAAAGGGATGGATGAAGGATTGGCTCACATGTTTTGTGATCTAACCACAGAAGTTCGGATTTCTCAAATTCCATTCATTTTAGGAAAAGGCAGTGAAGGAACCACAGGCATGGTATTTAAGGAATTCCACTTCACTGGGTCATGTGGTCATTCTCAAAGAGGAGAGCTGATTGGGAACGAAGGAAACCACTGCTGAGAGAGCAGGGCCAGAAGCTGTCCACCTGGGGGATGAGCAGAGAGAGCGCGGAAATAGACTAATAGGGGCAGGGGAGCATGGGCCCCAGCACTACAAGGGCCAGAGCTTCAGGGAAGAGAGAAAATCTTGTGTATCAAAACATTCTACCACATGATGCAGCAATCCCACTCCTGGGTATATTTCCAGAAAAAAAGGAAAACACCAGTTTGAAAAGATGAACTCACCTGTTTGTTCACAGCAGCACTATTTACAATAGCCAAGACATGGCAGTAAACTAAGTGCCCATCGCCAGACAATTGGATTAAGAAGATATGGGGACTTCCATGGTGGTCCAGTGGCTAAGATTCCCCACCCCCAATGCAGGTGGCCCAGGTTTGATCCCTGGTCAGGGAACTAGATTGCACATGCTCCAACTAAGACCCCACGTGTCCCAGTGAAGACCGGCATGATAAAATAAGTAAATAAAAGAAGATGTAATAGAAACAGACAACGGAATATTGCTCAGCCAAAAAAAACCAAAAGAATAAAATACTGCCATTTGCAGCAACAGGGATGGACCTGGAGAATATTATGCTTAGTAAAATAAGTCAGACAAAAAAAGTACTATACGATATTACTTACGCGTTAGTGAGCTTCCTTGGTGGCTCAGACGGTAAAGAATCTGCCTGCAATGTAGGAGACCCGGGTTCCATCCCCAAGTCGGGAAGACCCCCTGGAGAAGGGAATAGCAACCCACTCCAGGATTCTTGCCTGGAGAATTCCATGGAAAGAGAAGTCTAGTGGGATACAGTCCATGGGGTCACAAAGAGTTGGACACAACTGAGCGGGCTTCTTGAAATACAAAGACAAATACTATATGATATCACTTATATGTGGAATCTAAAAAGTTATACAAATGAATCTATATACAGAGCAGAAATGTATAGGACAAGGAACTCTACTCAATACCCTATAATGACCTATATGGGAAAATAACCTTCCAAAGAGTAGAGATGTATGTATTTATTTGGCTGTTGGAAAGGCCACATTGCCCCTCTGGTTTTTCTCTGTTCCTTCAGAATGCAGTCTCCAAGTATGGCGCTCAGTTCCAAGGCAATGCCCAGCACGATGCCCTGGAGTTCCTGCTCTGGTTGTTGGATCGCGTACACGAGGACTTGGAGGGTTCCTCCCGAGGTCTGGGGTCCGACAAGGTCAGTCACCCTTGAAAAACACATTGTGTTCAATTTTAGTTTTTTCCCTTGAACATTTACTCAACTCCTCAAAACTAAATCTTGAAATCCAGCTCCGTAGATTTTTGTGTATTCTGGCTGCTGCTCACACAGTACCATTCCCTGCGCCTTCTTCTTTGCCCCGTTTGTTTTAGACCAGATGTTTCCTCCCATTGCGGTTCCTCATCCTCTCTAATCCCAGTGATTTGGTGAATAGGGTTTCTGTTTGGTTTAAAGTTCGAAAAAAAAAATTTCCTTTTCATCAGTATCCTATGCCTTAGTATGGTCCTCTGAGGCCATCGGTGGTATTGCTTATTATTTTCAAATGCTACCATTTTAGCTCTGCTTTCTCAGTTACTTATCCTGCAGAGCAAGTGATTCCCAATCATTTTTCTCAAGACACAGGATGGATGATCTTTTCATGTGTGCCTTCAGCATTCCCAGATTTGGATGAAACCTCAAACCTTTGGGACTAAGAAAGGCCTACAATCATTTGTAATAGCCACAGTCAGTTGAACATCAGTTATACTCTCTGTGGGCTTTGCTAAATAAAGATCAATATTGGGTTCTATCCTTTTATCTCTCGCTTAAGGAAGGAAAAGTGAGTAAATTTATTATACCGTGAGTGAGCAAAGTTATCAAAACAATGTCCGTGAATAATCCATTGTAATTTAAAAAATGTTTTACAAGCTTTGGTAATGAATCAGTCGCACATTACTTTTGATGTGTCTCAAAACTGATCCAGATCAAGAACCAGCTACAAGAACTGCTTTACTTGTTTTTTTGTTTGTTTTTTGTCTGGACCATTTTTTTCCCATCCCTCTTGTGAATCAATTAAAAGGCCCTTTGTAAGTGTTTCGGTCTTTCACCTGTTACTCTTCCATCTTTACGCTACCTGCTCAGAGACTATTATTGTCAGGTAATAAAGATTGGATGCTAAAATGTGATACAAACGGGCCTATCCATGAAACAGAAACAGACTCCCAGACACGAGAACAGGCTGGTGGTTGCCAAGGCAGTGGGGGGGAAGGATGGATTGGGAGATTGGGATTAGCAGAAGGATAAACAAGATCCTACTGTGTAACACAAGAAACTATATTCAGTATCCTGTGATAAACCATGAGGGTAAAGAATACAATAAAGAATGTGTGTGTGTGTATGTGTGTATATAAAACTGAATCATTTTGAAATTAACAGCATTGTAAATAAACTATACTTAATAAAATGAATAAATAAATGAGGGAGAGATTGAATGGCAGTCAGTTTTGTAGGGTGAATGAATCTAGATACCTAGCATGCAGCATGGTGACTATAATACTGTATACTGCATTGAGTGCTAGAAATCTGCCAGGAGTAGATGTTAGGTCCTCTCACCACACACACGAAAAGGTAACTATGTGAGGAGATGGATATGTTTATTGGTTTGACCGAAGTAATTATTTCACTGCCTTGGTGTGTATCAAATCATCATGCTGCACTCCTTAAATACATAAAATATTTATTTAAAAATAAAATGGCTCAAGAAGCCGAGTCACCTTTTTCCTTTAACTTGTCTGCACAGCCAATTGTTGTCTCTGTTTCTTTTTCTTTTAAAATGACAAGTTGCAGCTTTAAGGAGAGCATCACCACGTATGTCTTGAATAAACTCTTTTAAAGCACAGTATAATGTAGAAGCTAAGAGCTTGACAGAGCTGCAGAAAGAGTTCTTATGTCAGAGCCAGCAGGTTGCCAAATGCATGGGACGGGGAAGATAGTGATTGTACCCTGTTCTGTACTTTTCAGAGCATATCTTGGAGTGTTATACACAGTATGAATAGCTACTGTCATTTGTGGAGTGTTACAAGAGTTGTTATCCCCGTTTGACATATGGGTAAGCCAAGAATCAGACAGGCTGTGTAACCTTCTGAAGCAGCACAGCTTAAGAAGTGACAGAGTCGGGATTCAAGTCCAAGGGGAGTCTAGCTTGAAAGCCTGTTTTCTTATTTTAAAAAGAACCATCCTGGGGCTTCCCTGGCCGTCAAGTGGTTTAGACTCTGTGCCTCCACTTCAGGGGGCGCGGGTTCGATCCCTGGTCAGGAAACTAAGATTCTGCAAGTCATGTGGCCAAAAAAGAAAAGAAAAGGCTTCTTGTCTCATTTTCCCCCTCCTCCTCCCCACTCCCTGCCTATGCCAGGCAGCGCTTCCCATCTGGCAAGTAAGAAGGATAAATTGCCTTCCCAGTTACCTTTCAATGCTTCTCTTTCGTCCTTTGGTGGCAGGAAAAGCATCCCATAGAGGTGGGGGAGAGCACAGAGAGGTTAAGTAACTTGCCCCAAGTCACACAGCAAGCCAGTAGGAGAGCCAGGATGCAAAGCTAGAAAATTCGACTCTTAGGGCTTCTTAGCCTCAGCCTGTCTTTAAGATGACAGTGAGTTTATTTAAGTCGATAATCTGTTACAATTTCAAGACCCTCATGATAGCAGCCCTAACTGGTCTTCCATTTTCCAGTGTGCCCCACTACTGAATGTTCTTCATGCTGCAGCCAGAGGGATCTTTTCAGAAAGGAAATAAGATCGCATCACCCTCCTGCTTTAATTCCCTCGGCAGCTCCCTGTTGCATTTACAACAGAATCCAGACTCCTGTACAGCTGACGGGGCCCTAATTGGCTGACCCACCAACATCTCTGCCTGGTTTCTGCCCCTCACTCATGATTCTCAGTCATGCTGGCTGCTTTCTGTTCCTTTAATGGCCAAGGGTGTCAAGAAGGCACACACGATCCAACAAGACCACGGCTGGCTGTTGGCCAGTGAGAGGAGCTTGCCCTGCTCTTCATCTGACCTGATTGAGACCAGGAAAGATCTTTTTCTCTGGAGTCAAAGCTCCTCCTGAAACTTGCTCTCAGAAAATCGGGCTGCCTGCAGAGGGCTGGCTGTGAATGCTTGAAGGCAGAAGAGCAGAGCTGTTGGACTATTTGGCACAAACTTCATTTTCGCTTTCCAAGAAGGAAAGAGACTGTCCCCTGTGTACCTCTGAACAATTTTTCTTTCTGAGGCTATTTCTGTTTCAAACATATGAAAGCCATGTAGCTCAATTTATTTGAAACCAGAATAGGAAACATGAGGACCACTTTTTTCTCTGTTAATGTAACAATAAATGTTTTCATCTGGTGAATAGGGCATCTTTCTACTATCCTGTGGACAGTGTGACACCAGCAATATTTTGGGCAGTTTATCTTACAGAAAAAGCCACTCTTGCAGGATTAAGAAAGGGATGGAGGCTGGGGAGAGGACCTAACATCTATTAAGCACCTACTATGTGCCAGGCAGGATACCCTCGTCTCTTTTTATTTAAATGATGACTCCCTGAGCTGACGTAATACTCCTCTCCCTTTTAGGTGTGGAATAAGGCTCAGGAGATAGTCAGGATCACTCAGCTGGCAGGGTAGCCCCAGCCTGGTCCGACCTGCCTCATAGACCATGCTTTGTGAGTGATCCTCCGTTGCCTCTCACCCCAGCCTCGTTTGGAATTTTCTCTTTACATCCCCATCCTTGGACGGTCCTGTCTGCAGCCGCTCCCAACGCATGCTGCCTTATCATCTTTCTTAGATTTTTAAAAAATGTAGACCATTTTCAAAGCATTGCTTCTGTTTTAGTTATTTTGGCCGTGAGGCATGTGGGATCTTAGATCCCCAACCAGGGATCGAATCCAAACCCCCTGCATTGGAAGGTCTTAACCACCAGACTGTCAGGGAAGTCCCACTGCCCTATCATCCTGATGGAGAAGCAGCCTGGGTCATTGTGAGGTCTTTGGTTGTGAGGAAAGGCAGCCAATCAGCCAACTCAAACAACAAAGGATTAGTTGGAAGGCCAAGGGCAGGTGTGAAGAATGGAAAAGAAAGCTGAAGACCAGGCTGGGAACCATCTTGAGCCAGACAGCTCGGTGTGGGGAGGGTGTCAGTGGCAGGAACAGCTCAATCCTCTGGCCTGAACACTTCTGCCGGAGTCTCAGTTTGCGGCCTGTGGATCAGCCTGCCTGTGATCGACACGCAGAGCAGGGACATCTCATCCATCCTGCTTGGATCACATGCCAGTCTCTTTGGTGAAGGAGGAAAGGATCCCCAATGAAAGAGCCTTGCCCCCTCCCCTTGGACTGAATTCGACATTCCCAAAGTGAGGGCTACTCTCAGTGAAGAGGAGACAGTCCTGGGCAGCCCCAAATGCCCGTGTCTGCTCTGCATCCACGGTCTCTCTCTCCTCTCCTCCAAGCCCTTCATTCGTTGTCCTTCGGTGTCTCTGCCTGGAACTTGGCTTGCTCTCTCCTCCCTCAACTTCCCCTTTCTCCTGTTGCCATTCCCTCTTCTGTTAATGGGCTTCCCTGGTGGCTCAGTGGTAAAAAATCTGCCTGCCAATGCGGGAGACGAGGGTTCAATCCCTGGATTGGGAAGATCCCCTGGAGAAGGAAATGGCAGCCCACTCCAGTATTCTTGCCTGGGAAATCCCATGGACAGAGGAGCCTGGCAGGTTACAGTCCATGGGGTTGCAAAGAATTGGACACCCCTGAGCACACACACACTTCTGTTAATGGATCAGGGGTTCTCCAGGCACCAGATCGGAAGCTTGGAATTGACCCTGTGTACCGCTTCCTCTGTCTCCTCCCCTCCCCCATCAGCTGCTCAGTTATGAGCTGTGCACACAGGGTGTCACACAAGGTGTCTTGATTAAGTCCCTCCCTCCCTTTTTATTTTTTAAATATCTGTTTATTTATTTGGCTGCACCAGATCTTGCAGCATGTGGAATCTTTTAGTTGTGGTATATGGGGTCTAGTTCCCTGACCAGGGATCGAACCCAGGTGTCCTCGGGAGCTCAGAGTCTTAGCCATGGGACCACCAGGGAAGTCCCTGATTTTGGATGTCTGGTCTTGAAATCTACAAGAGGACACATTTATATTGTTTCAAGCCACTCATTTGTGGCCGTTTATTACAGCTGCAATGGGACACTCATACATATGGGAATTCAGAGAAGGATATAGTAGGTCAGAGTGTGGTGGGAGGAGGCTGACGCAGTCATTATTCTGAGATGCAAACCTGTTTTGTCTGAGAAAGATGATGTTTATGTGAAGACTGGCTCGCTGGAAAATATGTTCAGGAATGGTTTAGGAGGTGGGAGATGGTCAGATTTGGTGTGGGTGTGTTTGAAGTGATGACAACCCATCCAGTGAAATGTACAGGAAACATTTAGACACAGGGTTCCTAGAAGCATGGGGGTAAAGAATGGGTTTATTAATCCAGAGGTAATGGTTGGGGCTGGGGTAGTATGTGTGAGTGTTCACCAAGGTTCATGCTCTTTCAACACACACACACACACACACACACATTATCTCTGTCTCTTTCCTTTCTCTGTCACTCTCTCAGGGAATTGGGGAGGTCCAGGGATTGAAGGAGTGGTAGATTATGGTAAGCAACATGGAAAGCCTGGTTCTGCAGGTCTAGTCCCAGAAAGGGATGCTGTGGACCCAGCAGGAGGTGGAATCTCGTTGGTCTGGATGCAGTGGAGTGATGGGAGGCATGGCTAATTTTGTTTCCTCCCCTCATTTCTTTACAGCTTCAACCTGAAGCCAGGAAGACCTCTGAGAACCTTCTGTTGCCATCGGCTCCGCTTTCTGTGGGCCAAAGCTTTGTGCAAAACCACTTCCAAGCACAATACAGGTAAGAATGGAGTATGTTTAAAATGGGTTGCCTAAGGCTTCAGCAAACTTGTATGCTGGTAACCACCCTAACATTGCCAGGTTTACCCTGAGATTGTAAAACAACAGAAACCATAAGCTCCCTTGTCTCCCCCATTATTAATCACAGTTAAGCACCTAGTCCTGTTGTTTCCAACCTTCAGTATTTCTTTCCTTTCTTGCTGGCTCCTGGGCCTCCCATCCCACTTGAAGGAGGGGTATTGGTGAAGATGGTTCTGTAAAACATGAATGTGAAGGCCTAGGATCTCCCCAGGCCATTGCTGAGAAGTGGATGAGATCTGTCTGGTTTGTTCTTTATTACCAGAGAGCTGAGTTTAACACATTATTTGGAGTTCTAGATTTGCCAGCATAATGAAGGATATAAAAAATATAAACTTATATAGATTCTGCCAGGCCCCCTTCAAGGTGCTGAGACTTGAGCTGTGAACACACCCCAGCCACTGTTCTTATTAACTAACATTCTACTGGGGGTTTGTTGTTGTTCAGACGCTAAGTTGTGTCCAACTCTTTGCGACCTGCATGGACTGTAGCACCCCGGGTTCCTCTGTCCTTCACTCTTTCCTGGAGTTTGCTCAAATTCATGTCCTTTGAGTCAGTGATGCTACCTAACCATCTTGTCCTCTGTCATCCCCTTCTCCTGCCCTCAATCTTTCCCAGCATCAAGGTCTTTTCTAAAGAGTCAGCTCTTTGCATCACATGGCCAAAGTATTGGAGCTTCAGCTTCAGTATCAGTCCTTCCAGTGAATATTTGGGGTTGATTTCCTTTAGGATTGACTGGTTGGATCTCCTTGCAGTCCAAGGGACTCTCAAGAGTCTTCTCTAGCATCACAGTTCAAAAGCATGTATCGGGGGAAGTGTTAGATGGTACACATATGTGCCTGCTAAGTCACTTCAGTTGGGTCTGACTCTGTGTGATCCTTGGACTGTAGCTGGCCAGGCTCCTCTATCCATGTGATTCTTCAGGTAAGAATACTGAAATGGGTTGCCATGTCCTTCTCCAGGGGATCTTCCCAACCCAGAGATCAAACCCACATCTCTTACGTGTCCTGCATTGGCAGGCGGGTTCTTTACCACTAGTGCCACCTGGGAAGGGACTTAATACACACATAATATGCAACAATGAGTGAAATGATAACCTGGGAGTTTGGGGAGGCAGCCGACCTTAAATAAGGTGATCAGGTGAGGCTTATTTTCAGGGGGGACATTCGAACTGCGAGCAGAGTGACAAGAAGCTGGCTATTCAGATACTTGGGGACAGGATATTCCAGGCAGAAAAAGCAGCAAAGTGTCTGGGGCGGAGATGATGCAAGTTCAAGGAACAGAGAACTGCCAAGTAGTGAAGAGTGGGGAGAGGCGAGGCTGGAGATGGATGGGCATCTGGTAGCATGGTTTGTAGCCTAAGGGCCATAGGAGACCACTGGAAGTTTAAGGCAGCGTGTGGTCTAATTATCCATTTAAGCAATTGGCTGGTTGGGACTTCCCTGGCTGTCCAGTGGTTAAGAATCTGAGCTTCCATTGTACTTGGCACGAGTTCGATCCCTGATAGGGGATCTGATCCCACCTGTGTGGCCTGCGGCCAAAAACACAAAGAAAGAAAGAAACTAGTTGTTTTGGTGATGAAGGGAGGCCGCAGTAGGAGCTGGAATAGCAGCTGATGTGCTGTCCTCCCACCGGGAGAATGATGGAGACTGGTAGTAATGGACACTGGTAGTGATGGAGATGGAGGGAAAGGATGGGTAGATGGGGAACAGGTTTGGGATGTAGAGTCAACAGGACTTGCCAGTGGGTTTAAGAGTAAGAGGGGGCGGGACCAAGGGAACTGTGAACATCTAGGGTGACTCCTGGTTTTACATAATTGTATAACTGGCAAGTGCTTTGAAGGAAAAATTGGGGGAGTTTTGAAGTGCATGTTATGAGTGTGAAAGAGGAAAAAAATCTCTTGTTTCCCTTTACATTGTTTTTTTTTTTTTTTCTCTTTTTGGCCCCGCCCCCGCAGCATGTGGGATCTTAGCCTAGCTGAGTCCTAATGTGGAGCTAGCATGTGGAGCTGAAAGTCCTCGTCCTGCGCTGGGTTCCTCTGACAACCAGCCCCCATCCTGTGGTTTTAGCATAAATTCAGGTGTGGTCGTATGGGATTTTTTATGAATAGCAAAAGATGCTCATTTTACCTTTATTTCTGCTCTCATCACTTAGGAAATTCCAGCGGTGTTAGGAGCTCTGTGCCAGGAATATACATACTTTTCAACATAAATATATATTTCTTATTATAAAGCACAGTGTCACAAGGTAAAAGGTGAGTCAGGGACAGATTCCTGAAGAAGTGACATTTGAGCTGATCTGATACTAAGGACTGTAAGCACCCTTTGGGGTGACTGCTGTAGAAGGGTGAGTAAGAAGTGAGATATTCATGCTTTAAAAAAAAAAAAAAAAGGATTGGTGACAGCTAAAAATAGCTGCTTTCTGCCTTCTGGTCCAGAGTAAAGAAAAAAAATATCATTAGGGACATCCATCTAGGTTGGGGCTTTTGAGGTCTGAGCAGTGGTTTTCTGCAGCCCTCAGTGGGTGCCACTTCCAGGTTGGAATCCCTGGGTATGGTCCTTGCTGATCTGGACCCCCTTCAGTCTCTTTTCCTGGGGAGGATGCCCTCTGGTATCAGTCTTCTTTGTGAAACCAAAAGCCGGAAGTGCTATTATGGGTTAGTGCAGAGGCCCCCTGCTCACTGAGATTCTCCCTATATCTCCCCTTGCTGTCCCCTTTTGAGGGGGCTGAGGTTTTGCCTTTGGCTGGAGGAGGGAAGGGAGAATAGTATTAGGGTGCTGGAGGTTGTAGGCTAGAGCAGGGGTCCTGCAACCTCCGGGATCTAATCCCTGATGATCTGAGATGAAGCTGATGTAATAAGAATAGAAATAAAGTGCACAATGAGTGTAATGCTCTTGAATCATTCCCAAACCATCCCTCCTCTACCCCTTTCCCTTGGAAAAATTGTCTTCCACAAAATTGGTCCCTGGTGCCAAAAAGGTCCAGGATTGCTGGACTGGAGGACGAATAATTGGTTATTTTATACAACTGTTATCATGGCTTGAAAACATCTGCAAGTTTAATAGTCAAGGATTGTTGCTATGTTGGAGTTTTGGCTAGAGGAGGCAGTGTGTGTGTGTTTATGTGTGTGTGTGTGTGTTCCTCTCTCCACGGCATTCATAGCTTTTGTTCACAGAAATCCTAATCTGGTTCCCATTACAGGTGGCATTCCCTTTTAGGCAGAGTATGTTTTAGAAGCGTTTTTCAGGTCGCAGATTTGGAGAGGTGACATCTTGCTTGTGCATTGTCTTAATTACCATTGCCGGTGTGAATATCCGTCTCACCAGCCAGTGAGCAGGTGAAGCTGGCTGGGTGGGAGGTGTTAGATGGATATTCAGTGGCAGCAAGAGGCCAGGGTGTGAAATGAGCAGTGTCGTTTCGGGGCATTTGTAACCCATGGAGGGCAGACAGCAGTTCTGAGTTCCAGGGGCAGATGAGAGGCTGGTTTTGGAACAGAAGCAATTGGACAGAGAGGATGAATAGCTTGGGGAAAATGGGCAAGTGAGCAGTGAAGGGCGTTGGGGTGATTTTCTGTCCTTTCTCCTGTGAGTGCCTGGGAGACGGTAGGATAGGACTGTGATACACTGGAGTGGATGACAAGGACGAAAGGACCCCTCTAGGCCACATCTGAGGTGTAGCTGGAGCCTCGTAACCTCTGGAGTTTTCTGTGAAAGTGATGCTATCCTCTCCCCATGATCTGGTCATACTCATCATCCCCATTTCTCATCCTTTGAGGAACAGGTGCCTCTCACGTCCTCTCTCTGGTTTATTATGAAAACAATATACTTTCTTTATTCTTTAAATACAAAATTAGGTTGTTCTATGTTTTTGCCAAACTATGCATCTCTTGCTCCCTGCCAGAGATTCATGGTTCCATCTAAAAGTCGTGTCCCTGGATTGGTTGACTAGGGCGCATCTGCAAGAAAAATTCGGCCTTACTTAGTTTTAGTAGATTTTTTAAAAATGAGTAAGTCAAAGAAAAACATGCCATCTCATTGGTCTGCCTAAATGTGAAATGGGTTTGGAAAGTTCCCATTGACAAAGGACATCTTTCAGGTCTGTGTTATGGCACAGTATGTGACGGGTGAGGTTGGGAGGAGGGAGGGAGAGAAACAGGGTGGCAGAGGAGTCCCCACAAATATCAGGTCCCCCTGCTGGCTGGCACTCTATGCATGGTGCATCCTTTTTACTACAGCATTGCCATGGTTTTCCCAAAGGGAAATTCACCAGAGGCAGAGAGTGATTGAACATTAAATACTCCAGTCTGTACTCTCTCTGATTTATTTATTTATTTGGTTGTGCTGGGTCTTAGTTGCAGCACGTGGCATATAGTTCCCTGACCAGAGATTGAACACAGGCCCACCCTCCTGCATTGGGAGCAGAGTCTTAGCCTTTGTAACACCAGGGAAACCCCCATACATATGATTAAACTTTTTCCTTTTTAAGAAATTGAGTTGAGAGCCACATAACATAAAATTAAGCATTTTAAAGGTGTAGTTCAGCAGCATGTACACCCATTATGTTGTGTAGCCACTGATTTTTTTTCTAGTTTGTAACCATTTTCATCACTCCCCAAAGAAAACCTGGTACTCATGAAGCAGCCACTCCCCACGTCTCCCTCCTCTCATCACCTGGCAACCACCAATCTGCATCCTCTCCCTGTGACTTTACTCACTCTGGTATTTCATATACATGGAATCATAAATTATGCAGCCTTTGGTGTCTGGCTTCTTTGACTCACATGATGTTATCAAGGTTCATTTATATAGCAAGTGTGAGGACCTCAGGACTGAATAATAATCCATTGCGTGTCTGTAACACATTCTGTTTACCCATTTATCCATTGATGGACACAGGAGTTGTATCCACCCTTTGGCTATTGTGAATAACATTGTCTGAACCTTTGTTCACAAAGATCTGACTGCCTGTCTTCAGTTCTTTGTGGTGTGGCCCTAGCAGAGGATTGCAATGGTGGCTCTAACTCTTCGAGGAACTGCCTACCTGTTCAAGTTGCAATTCAACTTTAATGTGTATCCTCCACCCTCACAGATCTTCCTTGACCTGTCCCCACTGCCTGAAACAGAGCAACACCTTCGACCCTTTCCTGTGTGTGTCCCTGCCCATCCCTCTGCGCCAGACGAGGTATGTGAGCATCATGCTGGTGAACTTGGTACGTGAGCATCATGCTGGTGAACTGGACGTCCATCCTTTGGAATCTCTGGGCCCTGCAGCTGCAAAGTTCTCTTTTGCTTCTCAGCCAAGCCTTGCTTCCTGGGGACATCCAATGACCTAATGGGGTGATTAACGTGAAAGGTTACTGAGTTCCTTCTTTGGCTGAAGAAGGAATTATAAACATGCTTTTGTTTATCAGCCCCATTGCCTGGCTTCCATCTTTGGCCCATTTAGAAGCTAGCATGGGCCAGCTGGTACCACTCAAACAGACAGAGGTGAACCAGAGAAAACTTGTCATCCTCTGCTTTCCCCAGCTTTATTTCTAAATCATTTTCCCTCTTGGGGAAGGTATAGGAAAAGGTTTATTTAAGGGGCAAAGGAAGTGGAAAGGGGTTGTTGGGAGATACAAGAAAAAAAGAAAAGAGGAGGCAGGATTAGGTAGGAGACATGATGAAGTTTGGCTCTGCAAAAAGAAGAAGCATGTAGCACAAGCATCCCAGAAGCCCAGGTCTTGGCAGGGACTGTTAAGGCCACCGCCAAGCACATGGAAGCTTAGTGAATTCCTATATGGGGCCTTTCTTCCCTGGGTTCCCCCGCTTTGCAGAATCTTTTCTCTTGCCTTCTGTCTGTTGATATCTTCCATCTTTAGGATGCAGTGAAGACTGATGGCTTTATATATCCTTTCCTGGCAACTGAATCCCCCTTCCTGCTCTGAATTCCTGTTCTGCTGATTGTCAATGCCATAAATATATTAATAACTGAGTTATCCTATTATCATGTGATGGCTACTGATAGACGATATGAGCTGTGATTCTTGGCCAGATGCAGCATAGCACAAGGGTTAGGACCACTGACTTTGGGGCCAGACTGCCTGGGTTCAAATCCCAGCTCTGCTAATTATTTGTATGGATTAGATTATTATCTACTGTAGTAGAGAGCAGGAGAAGCAGGAGTTGCAGGGGTAAGCCCTGGTGTGCTGCTGGGTGTAGTAGACAGTGGAACTAGAGAGAGTCCAGAGAAGTTGGGGATCAAAAAGGGTATACTCCATCACAAGGGAGAAAGAACTTCAGGAGAAAAAGGGAAGCCTTGTCAGTAGTGTTGAGTTGTCCTGGAGGGAGAAGCTTGACTGCTCTACTTTTCAGACTTCAAAGTTTCTTTTTGCTTTAGATTATCTACTTAGCAAATAGAATCTTGAGACCATAGGTTGGAACAGATGGTCCCTGACTTAACGATGGTTCTATGTACAATATGTTGATTTTACAATGGTATGAAAGTGATGCGCATTCAGTAGGAACTGTACTTTGCATTTTGAATTTTGATCTTTTCCCAGCCAAGCAATGTGAGGTATGGTCCTCTCTGGGCAGGGCAGCACCACAGCTGCCAGTCCAGCCTGGTGATCACGAGGGTAAACAACCATACGCTTAAAACTGCTGTTTTTCACCTTCAGCACAGCATTCAGTAAATTACAGCAATTCAAAACTTTATTATCACGGAGGCGCTATGTTAACTGATTTTGCCCAACTGTGGGCAAATGTAAGTGTTCTGAGAATATTTAAGGTGGGGAGGGCTAAGCTATGATATTTGATAGGTTAGGTGTATTAAATGCATTTTCGACTTAAGATACTTTAAGTTACAATGACGTTATCCCATCGTAAGTTGAGGAAGACCTTGTTGTGATTCTTGATCAAATATCTTTTATTTATGTGAAGTGGAGTTGCTCAGTCGTGTCCAACTCTTTGCGACCCTGTGGACTGTAGCCTACCAGGCTTCTCCATCCATGGGATTCTCCAGGCAAGAATACTGGAGTGGGTTGCCATTTCCTTCTCCAGAGGACCTTCCCGACCCAGGGATCGAACCTGGGTCTCCTGCATTGGAGGCAGATGCTTTAACCTCTGAGCCACCAAGGAAGCCCATCTTTTATTTATAAGTCGCTGGAAAAGTACATGCTACTGAGACCCTTGGGGAATTGGCTCTCCGCTGCCACCTGGTGACAACGTGCTTAAAGGGCAATGACCCGACCAGGAAGCAAAGATTTGCCCAAGTGCTAAACCTGCTCTAGTGTCAGTGATGTTGGTGACAGCCCATGTCCGTCCTTTAAGGATGTGGCCTCCTTCCTATTTTCCAGATTCTTGAGTGTCACCTTGGTCTTCCCCTCCAAGAGCCAGCGGTTCCTGCGCGTTGGCCTGGCCGTGCCGATCCTGAGCACGGTGGCAGCCCTGAGGAAGATGGTTGCAGAGGAAGGCGGCATCTCTCCAGAGGAGGTGTGATGGGGGACCTGGGCATGGGATGAGGGATGCTAACCGCACCAGCTCTCTAGGCTATTTAGGCTAATTTTTGGCTCTCAGTGACTCCAGTGTGACTCATGAGTTACTGTTTGATTAATAGTTCCTGGTGTCTGTGATGACTGGGCCTAGACCGCTCCCTGCTTTTTCACAGAATAACCCGGAAAGGAAATCACCTTTGTCTTCCAAAAAGGTGATGATGATGACGATCATCATCCTTTCAATAATAGCTGACTCTCAGTAGTGCTGATTAAGTGCTGAGCACCACTCTGTGAACTCTATAGCTAATTTACTCCCCACCATCATCCTGTGAAGCAGATATTACAGTTATCCTCATTTTACCAGTGAGCACTGGGCAAGTGTGACACAAGGTCAGTGACTGGGCCAGGATTTGAATGCAGATAGTGATTTCAGAACCTGAGCAACTATTCTATATTTTCACTCCTGAGAATATAAACCAGGAGACTGAAGAACTTGGGATGAGCACATGAGAGAGGTGATTTGGGGACAGTGGGATGGGTGTGCTCCACTTTATTTATTTTTTAAAGTGTCTTGGTAAAGGGTTTGGATTCACTGTGACTTTGGTGGACAGACCCATAATAGGGTCCCCCAGGAAAAGACAGGATAGAAGGAATGGTGCTGAAAAGCAACAAGAGAAGGGCTCAAAATGGGGTTCTAATTGTGATTCAGTCCCTTTCTAGTTTTCGGACCTTTGACAAAGTAATCAGTCCCCTATTTCTTTCTTTAGTTTTTTTTTTAATTAAGAAATTTTTTTTTGCCACACTGTGCAGCATGTGGGATCTTAGTTCCTGACCAGGGCTCATATCCATGCCTCCTGTCTTGGGAGCACAGAGCCTTGACCACTGGACCTCCAGGGAAGTTCTGATCCTCTGTTTCTTTAACTGTAAAATGGAAATTTTATACTTCCACTGGTGTAAAATTGGTGACTTGGTGACCTCATGAGATTTTCTTTTCTAATTAAGGAATATTTTTAACCTTTTCGTTACAGAAGGGAAGAGATATAAGAAAGTGTCCATCTTCAGGTTATAACTTACCTTGTTGGCTTTTTACATGTGTGTACATCTGTGTAACCACCATGATAACAGAACCTTTCTATCACCCCAGTGGGCTTCTTCCTGCTTCTACCCAATCAATTATTCTGACTTTTCTCACTATTTTAATAAAGATCTCAGTTGAAGGAAAAGATGTGTGTCTGTGTGCTCAGTTGTTGGTTCTTTCCACCCTTCAGGGGACAGAGTTGGATCTGGGGGCAGCCAGGACCCTCAAAGCAGTAGTCACCCATCTCCTCCACTACAAGACCAGCCTTTTCCGCTCACCTCAGTGTTCCATAAAAATATTTCCCATGTATGATACAATGTGAAAAAAGTTGGAAATACTATTTAGAAGTTTTTAAAGTGGAGATCGGTTAGTGGGAAACACTCTCAATTTTTCTTTATCTGAAGTAGGCTTCATTTTAGGCGCATTCTGTCAGGATAGTTTAGCTGGGTATAAAACTTTAGCTTTTCAGTTTTATTCTCCCCGCTCTTCCTTTGGCACTTTGATATGCTGTTGTTGCAGTTGAGATCCAAGTCTGTGTCAGTCTGACTGTTGCACCTAGTGTTTTATTGCTAAAAATAAGTAACCACTTGGAAGGAAAATGTAAAAGAGAGGTTTCAGGCAATTGGTCATTTTTAGACTGCTTCTTTGTTAAGTTCCCTTTGAGAAACAAAAGGGAAAATGATCCTTTTCTTTCCAGGTGATCTTGGTTGAACTGTATCCCAGTGGACTCCAGCGGTCTTTCTTTGATGAAGAGGACCTGAATACTATTGCAGAAGGAGATAATGTCTATGCCTTCCACGCTCCCCCATCACCTGGGCAGGAGATGCTCTCAGGTACAGTAGTGCTTTGCAGAATTTTATTTGGATATTATGAATTATAGGTTTGAGAGAATACCTTTTGGGTGCTAAGGCATAAGACATTCAGTTTTAGTACTTGGAAATATCAGGCTTATTTTCTCTGATTTTTTTTTACAGCTGATTCATTATTAAGAATCAATCAACTAATACAGGAATTCTCAAAACCTTAGTATCAGAATCATCTGGAGAGCTTGTTTAAGCAGATTTCTGAACCCTACCCACAGGGCTTTTGACTCAGAAGGCCAGGGGTGGGGCCTGAGAAATTGCTTGTCTGGTAAGCTTGGAGAAGGCAATGGCACCCCACTCCAATACTCTTGCCTGGAAAATCCCATGAATGGAGGAGCCTGGTAGGCTGCAGTCCATGGGATCGCTAAGAGTGGGACACGACTGAGCGACTTCCCTTTCACTTTTTACTTTCATGCATTGGAGAAGGAAATGGCAACCCACTCCAGTATTCTTGCCTAGAGAATCCCTGGGATGGGGGAGCCTGGTGGGCTGCCGTCCATGGGGTCGCACAGAGTCAGACACGACTGAAGTGACTTAGCAGCAGCAGCAAGCTCTGGTGATAATGGTTCTGCATCCACATTTTGAGAATCACTGTTCAGAATGGGACTTCCCTTGTAGCTCAGACAGTAAAGCATCTGCCTACAGTGCAGGAGACCTGGGTTTGATCCCTGGGTCAGGAAGATCCTCTGGAGAAGGAAATGGCAACCCACTCCAGTACTCCTGCCTGGAGAATCCCATGGATGGAGGAGCCTGGTAGGCTACAGTTCATAGGGTCGCAAAGAGTCGGACCCAACTGAGCAACTCACTTTCATTCAGAATGGGTGCTGGAGTAATCTTTGTCTTCAGGAGTCTTATGGTTCAAGGTCAGTGCTTGAAGTAAAACTGTTGTAGCAACCTAGATGTGCGTCAACAGATGAATGGATTAAGAAGTTGTGGTATACATACACAATGGAATATTACTCAGCCATAAAAAGGAACACATTTGAGTCAGTTCTAATGAGGTGGATGAACCTAAAAGCTATTATACAGAGTGAAGTAAGTCAGAAAGAGAAAGATAAATATCATATTCTAATGCATATATACATAATCTAAAAAAATGGTACAGAAGAATTTATTTACAGGGCAACAGTGAAGAAACAGACATAGAGAATAGACTTATGGGCATGGGGAGAGGGGAGGAGAGGGTGAGATGTATGGACAGGGTAATATGAAAACATACATTACCATATGTAAAATAGATAGCCAACGGGAATTTGCTGTATGACTCAGGAAGCTGAAACAGGGGCTCTGTATCAACCTAGAGGGGTGGGATGGGGAAGGAGATAGGTGGGAGGTCCAGAAGGGAGGAGATATATTTATATATGACTGATTCATGTTGAGTTGAGGTTTGGCAGAAAATAACAAAATTCTGTAAAGCAATTATCCTTCAATAAAAAATAAATTAATTAAAAAAACATATAAACTGGAGTAGTAGATGGTCAAATAGGTTATTAAATGACATTTTGTTAACAGTCTCACTTCCCTATGTTTACTTTTCCCAAACTTTGGATAGGCAAAGATGGTCAGTTTCTGACAGCCTTTCATTGTAGGTCAGTATACATTTTGGTCCAATTAACCAGTCAGGAAGACTCATATTAGAGCACCTTGTGCCAGTGTTGCCATGTACCGCAGATAAATTCTCTGCCCCAGGCTGTATCCTTGGCCAGCCTAGGTGGCAGACTGGCTGTGGGAACCAAGTATCTGCAGTCACTCTGAGTCACTGGAGAGACTCTGGGTGTGGAACCTGAAATAAAACATTGATAGGCCCTGATTACTTGATAACTCAGTGAAACAAGCCCTCGTTTCAAATTTAATCACAGGTCACACGTCTGTGCCTTAAAAGTAAAATTTCAGAGCTGATTGGAAATTGAGGATGGTCCACTTCTTCTACTTTCTCAATGACAAAGATTTTTGCGTTCCCTCTGTTCTTCTTATGTTGGCTTTCTAAGAGATCAGAAACTCTACAGCTCTCTGATCAAAGCATACAAGCAACCAAAATCATTTTGGTGTATTTTTCAGACTGGCTTTGAAAAGTGTTGATTAAAATCTCTGTATTTTAAAGTTGGCTGAACACAGCAGCAAGTTCACTACCGTGTAGATCCTCTTCTTGCACCAGGTGTCCAGTGGCACATGTGCCATGAACTTTAATATTGCTTTCCCTGAAGCCCTCCAGCATCTCCCATGGGTGGTTAATAGACGCTCAAAGAGAAGAGGGGCTAGAAGCCAGCGTTCTGACCCAGCCCAGTAACTCCTTTAAGAACACAAATGTAATTCTTGATCTTCAGCTCGTCCATCTGGTCTACTGGTCTCCCCGCGCTTGGCAGCCCGTGAGGGTCAGCGATTATCCCTGCCCATCCACAACGAGACCACGGTGCTAATCCTCTTCTGTAATTTGGTGGGCTCGGGGCAGCAGGCCAGCAGGTATGTTTAACTTTGTCTTTCTTTCACATGATTTCTGGGGTGTGTCAACATGTACTTGGAATTTGGGCTGGAATAATTCTAATTTGAAAAAGATTAAATATCCATTCTTAAGGTTGATCCACAAGGAGTAGGGTGTGTAAGGTGCTTGCTGATCAAGAGGATCAGAAGTGGTGGCCCTCAGCAGATGGCTAACACCATCCTTAACAATTAAGTATCAGAGGTTTTTCTATTGGTTTTAGGAACAATGATAACTACTCATCACTATTTTTTTTTTAAGTTTTTTCTTTTTTAATTGGCTGTGGTGCATGGTATGTGGGATCCAATTGAGTGAAGCCAGTGAGTAGAGTCAACATTGTTGACTCTTGGGTATTGTCGGTTTTTGTTTTGCTGAAGTAACCTAATATACTTGGATTTCCAGGTTTGGGCCTCCTTTCTTGGTAAGGGAAGACAGAGCCATCTCATGGATCCAGCTCCAGCAGTGCATTCTCAGCAAAGTCCGATACCTCATGAAGAGTGATGTCCCCATACAGGTCAGTGTGTGTGTGTGTGTGTTGTGTGTGTGTGTGGGGGGGGGGTAGGAATTTAGGGGTAACTCAAGAGAGACAAGAATTTGGCATCAATGACAGCATTCACATTGTCATATCAAACAACTTTAATTTTTATGCAAGAAAAATCACCATTTTATGACCTGTGCCATTCCTCTCTTTGTCACATTACCAAAGACCTTTCATAGATGGAGCTTTTGCTTTTTAAGTCTTTTGAAACACCATTGGGTCCTTCCCTGGTGATTCAGTGTCTAAGAGTCCGTTCTTCCAGTGCAGGGGGCAACAGGTTCTATCCCTGGTCAGGGAACTAGATCCTACATGCCACAACTAATTGTTACCATGCTGGGTCTGAAGATCTAGCATGCCTCAAACAGGAGAAAAGATACCAGAGTTGAGACCCAGTGCAGCCAAACAAATAAATATTTTTTTAAAAAATTGGAAGAAAGAGTGGAATTTACATCATTTGTTTGTGGCTTCCCATAGTTCTTCCTGGAGAGAAACTTATTGTAAAAAACTGTAATGTAGACATTTGAACCAAAAGTTTCAATGGACTTGCCTCCTGTTGCCTTCCACCTAAAACTATCATAACGTTGTTAATCGGCTATACTCCAACATAAAAAAAGAAATGAAAAAACAGATTTAAGGGACTTGAAGTATTACTTCTGTGGAAAACTAAAATTGATATTTATGTCCAAATATGAAAATGTAGATATTCAAATAATTTTATCCAATTTTTGAAAAACACATGAAAAACTCCAAGAAGGAACACCTTTATGCCTTGCTTGTTTATTGATTCTCAGACTGCTTCAGTTCAGTTCAGTCGCTCAGTCATGTCCAACTCTTTGTGACCCCATGAACTGTAGCACGCCAGGCTTCCCTGTCCATCACCAACTCCCGGAGCTTACTCAAACTCATGTCCACAGAGTCAGTGATGCCATCCACCCTTCTCATCCTCTGTTATCCCCTTCTCCTCCTGCCTTCAATCTTTCCCAGCATCAGGGTCTTTTCGAATGAGTTGGTTCTTCACATCAGGTGGCCAAAGTATTGGAGTTACAGCTTCAGCAGCAGTCCTTCCAATGAATATTTAGGACTGATTTCCTTTAGGATTGACTGGTTGGATCTCCTTGCAGTCCAAGGGACTCTCAAGAGTCTTCTCCAACACCACAGTTCAAAAACATCAATTCTTTGGCACTCAGCTTTCTTTATAGTCCAACTCACATTCATACACGACTACTGAAAAGGCCATAGCTTTGACTAGATGGACCTTTGTTGACAAAGTAATGTCTCTGCTTTTTAATATGCTGTCTTGGTTGGTCATAGCTTTTCTTCCAAGGAGCAAGTGTCTTTTAATTTCATGGCTGTAGTCACCATCTGCAGTGATTTTGGAGCCTCCAAAATAAAGTCTGTTACTGTTTCCACTGTTTCCCCATCTATTTGCCATGAAGTAATGGGACTGGATGCCATGATCTTTTTCTGAATGTTGAGCTTTAAGCCAACGTTTTCATCCCTTTCAGTTTCATCAAGAGGCTTTTTAGTTCTTCTTCACTTTCTGCCATAAGAGTGGTGTCATCTGCATGTCTGAGGTCATTGATATTTCTCTTGACAATATTGATTCCAGCTTGTGCTTTATCCAGCCCGTCATTTTGCACGATGTACTCTGCATATAAATTAAATAGCAGGGTGACAATATACAGCCTTGATGCATCTCCAAAATAAAGTCTGTTACTGTTTCCACTGTTTCCCCATCTATTTGCCATGAAGTAATGGGACTGGATGCCATGATCTTTTTCTGAATGTTGAGCTTTAAGCCAATGTTTTCATCCCTTTCAGTTTCATCAAGAGGCTTTTTAGTTCTTCTTCACTTTCTGCCATAAGGGTGGTGTCATCTGCATGTCTGAGGTCATTGATATTTCTCTTGACAATATTGATTCCAGCTTGTGCTTTATCCAGCCCATCATTTTGCACGATGTACTCTGCATATAAATTAAATAGCAGGGTGACAATATACAGCCTTGATGCACTCCTTTCCCTATTTGGAACCAGTCTGTTGTTCCATGTCCAATTCTAACTGTTGCTTCTTGACCTACATACAGATTTCTCAGGAGGCAGGTTAGGTAGTCTCATATTCCCATCTCTTGAAGAATTTTCCATAGTTTGTTGTGATCCACAGAGTTAAAGGCTTTGGTTTAGTCAATAAAGCAGAAGTAGATGTTTTTCTGGAACTCTCTTTTGTTTTTTCGATGATCCAGCTGATGTTGGCAATTTGATCTCTGGTTCCTCTGCCTTTTCTAAACCCAGCTTGAACATCTGAAAGTTCACAGTTCATGTACTTTTGAAGCCTGGCTTAGAGAATTTTGAGCATTACTTTGCTAGTGTGTGAGATGAGTACAATTATGTGGTAGTTTGAATATTCTTTGGCATTGCCCTTCTTTGGGATTGGAATGAAAATTGACCTTTTCCAGTCCTGTGGCCACTGCTGAATTTTCCAAATTTGCTGACATATCAGGTGTAGCACTTTCACAGCATCATCTTTTAGGATTTGAAATAGCTCAACTGTAGTTCCATCACCTCCACTAGCTTTGTAGTGATGCTTCCCAAGTCCCACTTGACTTCACATTCCAGGATGTCTGGCTGTAGGTGAGTGAGCACGCCATCATGGTTATCTGGGACCTGAAGATCTTTTTTTTTTTAGATAGTTCTTCTGTGTATTCTTGCTACCTCTTCTTAATACTGCTTCTGTTAGGTCCATACCATTTCTGTCCTTTATTGTGCCCATTTTTGCATGAAGTGTTCCCTTGGTATTTCTAATTTTCTTGAAGAGATCTCTAGTCTTTTCCGTTCTATTGTTTGCCTCTACTTCTTTGCATTGATCACTGAGGAAGGCTTTCTTATCTCTCCCCTATTCTTTGGAACTCTACATTCAGATGGGTTTATCTGTCCTTTTCTCCTTTGCCTCTCACTTATCTTCTTTTCTCAGCTATTTGTAAGGCCTCCTCAGACAACCATTTTGCCTTTTTGCATTTCTTTTTCTTGGGGATGGCCTTGATCCCTGCCTCTTGTACAGTGTCACGAACCTCCATCCATAGTTCTTCAGGCACTCTGCGAATCAGATCTAATCTATTTGTCACTTCCACTGTATAATTGTAAGCGATTTGATTTAGGTCATATCTGAATGGTCTAGTGATTTTCCCTACTTTCTTCAATTTAAGTCTGAATTTGGCAATAAGGAGCTCATGATCTGAGCCACAGTCCTCCAGGTCTTGTTTTTGCTGCCTGTATAGAGCTTTTCCATCTTTGGCTGCAAAGAGTATAATCAATCTGATTTCTGTACTGACCATCTGGTGATGTCCGTGTGAAGAGTCTGGTAGTTTGCAAATAAAAGCAACAAATTTTAAAACCATTTCTTATTTTTTGGGCATGCCATGGGGTTTGTGGGATCTTCATCCCCCAACCAGGGATAGAACTCCCACCCCCTGCATTGGAAACACGACGTCTTAACCACTGGACCATGAGGGAATTCCCTAAAACCATTCCTTTTAGTCCCGATAGTATCAGAAGTTGTTCTGATGGCTGCTTGGCACAGAAGACTTTAACATTTTTAGGAACAGGTCAGTAACCTCAGAATTTCGTTTTTCCGCAGTTATTCTCTAAGTACGAACTTCCCATTTGGAGGATGTCCCAAACATTTCAAAGGGATTTCTTCATAATTATTCATAATTCATGTGGTTTCCTGCCCAGGGAAAACCATACATTTGACTCAGGATTTACCCCAAATATCAGTTTGTTAATGACCTTTTCTACCTTTGTACCAAATCTTTATCTCCAAAGGATTTTTGTTCCATGAACTGTCCAGCAGATCTGCCCAAATTAGAAACTCGAATTTCTCCCTAAGTAGGTCAGAATATCTAGTAATAGCTTTGGCCTTCCCCAAACCCCGTGCTCTTTGCTGTTGAAAGTGGACAGAACTGCATTCATGCAAACACTGAACTCAGCTGTTCTTAGTCTCCCCCTGGTCTCCCATCTAGTTTTGCCTCTGCACCTCTACAGCTATTTCAGTTTTAGAAACCAATCAAGCAGTCAGTGGGGCCTGCAAAATTCTGATACAGGCAACCCCTGACTTTATTTTTTTTAAACATTGTGATAAAATGCATGTAACATTAATTTTAACCATTCACAAGTGTGCATTAATTGTATTCCTCATGATGCATAGCTATCACCACTATACCCCCTGAATTTTTCATTATACCCACAAAAACTATACCTATTAAATAACAACTCCCTGTTCCCCCAGCACCTAGCCTGTGGGACCCTCCATTCTACTTTCTGTCTTTATGAATTTGACCACTCTGCGTATCTCATATAAACAGAACTATACAATATTTGCCCTTCTGCGTCTGCTTTATTTCACTAAGCAAAATGTTTTCAGGGTCCATTCATGTTGCGGCATGCTTTGAATTTACTTGTTTGTTAAGGCTGAGTAATATTCCATTGTGTGTGTCTTTGCTCTATGGACTGTATAGTCCATGGAATTCTCCAGCCCAGAATAATGGAGTGCATAGCCATTCCCTTCTCCAGGGGATCTTTCCAAGGCAGGGATTGAATCCAGGTCTCCCGCATTGCAGGCAGACTCTTTACCAGCTGAGCTGTCAGGGAATCCCTTGTGTGTATATAATACCACATTTGGTTTATCCATTCATATGCTGATGGATTCTTGGGTTACTTCTACCGGTTGACTATTGCAAATAACGCTGTTTAAGGTTCACTTGGCTTCCCTGGTGGCTCAGATGGTAAAGAATCTGCCTGCATTGTGGGAGACCTGGGTTTGATCCCTGGGTTGGGAAGATCCCCTGGAGAAGGGAAAGGCTACACACTTCAGTATTCTGGCCTGGAGAATTCCATGGGGTTCAATGGAGAATTCCGTGGGGTTGCAGAGCTGGATACAACTGAGCAACTTTCACTTTCAAGGTTCACTTCAGTTCAGAAAAGTTAGAATATGAAAAAAATGTACATCTTAGAATAAAAACCTGTGACATTTCTTTTTTGTGGCTTATTTCGATGTGTACAAATACTTAACATTTGATAAGTAAAATGTACACTAGCTTGCTTTTAGGTAATTGCCTCACTTTGGTATCTGGTGACGATTATAATCATCTTGATAAATTAAATTGCCTATTAATAAAAATAATTGATGAACAGAATTGGTTTAATTTCCCATTTATTGTGACAACATTTGCTTCAATTAACCATGTGTTATTTTATTTTTTAAAATATTATTTTAAATCACTGTGTTCACTGTTTCAGAAAATTTAATGTTACATGGTGTTAGATTACTATGTTAAAAGGTATAAGGTGTATCTTCTAAAAAAACTAAATCCTTTATATCTCCATGTTTAGAAAACAATTATTAAGGACATATTCAAAATACCCTATAATCAGAAAGTTGCATTTTTTGAGTAACTTCTTTGCACATAATCATCTGATTCACACCAACATGCACATTGACCCGCTTCCTGTTCTTGGCTTGGCAGAACCTGGGGTCACTGTTCTCTATCCGGGTCGTGGGACTCTCCCTGGCCTGCAGCTACTTGTCCCCACAGGACAGTCGGCCCCTCTGTCACTGGGCAGTTGACAGGTAAGGGGATGTTCCAGACATGATAAGAGAATGAATACGTTCTTGTCTGACTAGACTCCTTTAAGGCTGTGTATCAGTAAAACTGATGACAATCTTAGTTGCTCTTGGTCTTCAGCACTAGCGACTGGGGGGTTAGGTCCTTGTATACATTCTGTGCTTCCAGTCCTTATGTCTAAGCAGGACTGATGGCTACTTCAGAGATGGAGGGGACCCTGGGGTTCCCAAAGATGAGGACTTATTCACACTCACACGGCTAGTTAAGGATTGTATACCTTCCATGAACTCAAACCCTGGGTTTTTGTTTTGTTTTTTATAGTTTCAGTTTTATTTGTTATTTTTATTTTTTGGCCATGCTATACGGCATGCAGGATCTTAGTCCCTGACTAGGGATGTAACCCCATGCCCTCTGCATTGGAAGTGCAGAGTCTTAACCATGGACCCCCAGGGAAGTCCCTCAAAACCTGTTTTTGAATCATCTTGGTGGCAGCTGGAGGCTCATGTGACATCTCCACTTTTTTCTTGCAGTACATTCAAAACCTTCTTTTAAGGGGCAGCCCTCCCATCGCTTGTCTATATGCGTCTTGTTGATTTCACGTCTTCCACTTTCTTCTGCATTAAGGCCAGCCAGTCTCTTCTGAAATGGGCTGAGTGCAAGCAGCTGGAAAGAGCCATGGGCCAATGAGATTTTCTGGGTCTGGGGGGCTCTGGAAGGGGAAGACCTTTTAAGGTCGTGGAGGTGGGCTCGAAGGTGCTCCTTTTACTTCACAGTGGAGGAAAACCCAGCAGCTCATTTTGGGCATCATCAGAATTGGGTGTGTGTGTAGGATGTTCGAACAGAACAGACCTATTGACATTGAGCAGGTGGCTGGGGCTGCAGTGGGAGCACTGAGCCATGGCCGGGCAGCCACCAGACCCTCAGAGCTCGCCAGCTCCCAGGGCAGGGAGGACAGAGGCTTCAGGGTAGATGCAGGACCAAGCCTTCTGCAGACAGCGCCTCCCCAGGCCCCCGACCTCAGTTTCCAGGCAGCTCTGGATGTTTCTGTTGGGAACATCGGTCCTGGCGGTGGGGAGGGTGGGGAGAGTCGGAAGCCTGTCTCCATGTCTTGGATGGGCCCCATATTCTCTTATCAGGGCTTTGCATCTCAGGAGGCCGGGAGGCCCTCCACACATCAAACTGGCCGTGGAGTGGGACGTGGACACCAAGGAGCGGTGAGTCCAGCAGAGCCTAGCCTGAGGAGAGGAGACAAAGCCTGTTCGTGCATAAAGGCCTTCCTGCTCCAGCTCCCCTGATGCCACTGTAGGGTGTATGAAGCTTCCCGGATGCCCTGTGACCCATTCCTCCAGGAAGCCCCAGGGGCAATTGTCTGTCTGTAAACAACAGCAGTAGGACTAGTATAATGATGCCGGTGGGTGATGGCCGTGGAGGGCAGGGTCACAGTTGTAAATGGTGAGGTGACACTTACCCACTTCCCCTGGCCAGTCGCTGCTCTGAGCACTTTCCATCCGTGCAGGATATTTCATGCATCACATTCTGTAAGGTAGGGCCGACTCGAATCCACCTTGTCAGATGAGGAAACCAAGGCACAGAGAGGTTAAACGGTTGCTCGGTGTCACACAGCCCGTGCCTGGGAGCGGTGGACTTTGGACTCAGGCCGTTGGGCTCAAGTGCACACTCTGAGTCACTCAGTGTGGCTGCTTCTCTAACCCTGAGGGCACCTTCCAACATTGGGAAGGACACTGTTCCACCTAGTGAGGGTTTATTAATCTCAGCTAGGTGCCAGGCCATGCATCACATGAAACAAAGATGCATAAGCCAAGGGCTTGCTCCTTCTCAGGGCTGGTGGGGGAGACTGAGAATTCCAGTAAGAGAGAGTGGGCGTTCCGGGAGCCCAAGGAAGGGGGCCTTTGACTCCACAGCAGATGCTTTGCACCCTGTTAGCTGGGAGTAGAGACCCCTGGTTGGGGGGGTTGTGGGGAGGTTGAGACACCCACACGGCCTCTCTGCTCCCCCTGCAGCCTGTTTGGGAGCCCCCAGGAGGAGCGGTTGCAGGATGCGGACAGCGTGAGGTGGCAGCAGCAGGCCCACCAGCAGCACAGCTGCACCCTGGACGAGTGTTTCCAGTTCTACACCAAGGAGGAGCAGGTCCTGCCCTGGGGGTCTGCGCCCCGGCTGGACGGGGGGTGCCAGGGCCCGTCGGTGGGTGGGCTCACGGTCCTGGTGGCTTCCCTTCCAGCTGGCCCAGGACGACGCGTGGCGGTGCCCCCACTGCCAGGCCCTGCAGCAGGGGGTGGTGAAGCTGAGCCTCTGGACCCTGCCCGACATCCTTATCATCCACCTCAAGCGCTTCTGCCAGGTGGGTGAGAGGAGGAACAAGCTCTCCACACTGGTGAAGTTCCCGCTCGCCGGTCTCGACATGGCTCCCCACGTGGCCCAGAGGAGCACCAGCCCCAAGGCCATGCCGGGCGCCTGGCCGCCTTCCTGGAAGCAGCCAGCCTGCCTGCCCACCAGCTACCCGCCAGACTTCCTGTACGACCTCTACGCCGTCTGCAACCACCACGGCAGTTTGCAAGGTGGGCATTACACAGGTGAGCCTGCCTCGCGGCCCAAGGCTGCTGCTGCTACGGCCACATTCGTGGCTGTGGCCTGGGCCTCCAGATACCCTGGGAAGGGATACCCATGGGATGCCAAGCTCACTCAGGCACTTGACACCAGCTGACCTGTCACCCGCTGCATGCCCGGAACCTGCCAGAGGGTAGAGGGTGCTCATCCAAGCATGGGGCAGGGTTAGGAGGGTGGTTGGGATAGAAAGTTAGTTACACCCTGAGTTTTCACCATATCAGGTGAAACCCAAAGAGTTTCGTTTGTCCTCATCTGTGATTCAGCCCAAAGACTCCCACTTATCAGATTTGGTATTTATTTCTATGGGGTACATTCAATTGTTACTGCCTCCTAGGAACTTGAAGTGAATGAAGGATGGAAGGACAGAAACAAAGAGCTTGGCAGCTCGCTCAGTTCATAATTGCATACCTTGGTCTGTTCTACACTAATATAAATTAGGTCATTTCTGGAAAAAAATTCTTGGAAATATTTTGTTTTTTGAAAAGTGTGCTATTGCTAGTGTACTCATGAACCTGCAATTTGGAAAATACTGGACCGTATAAACAACCAGGATCATCACCATTTGTTCATTGAGCAAATATTTATGAAGTCCCCATTCTATGCCAAACCCTGGGCTAGGTGCTGGAACCTAAGTGATGAACAAGATGAATAGAAGTCCAGCCCCCATGGGACTAATTTCAGACACAGAAATAAAAAGGTGCTTGTCCCTTTAACACTTTCACTACTTGGTATCATGAAAAGGTGATTGGTTGCTATGTCTGAGATACAGATAAGGGCTGCCTGAGCGTGTTACCTTTAGGAAAGAAGATGTGGAACTAGCTGTGTGAATAATGGTAGGAAAGCATTATGGGCAGCACTCTAGCATGTGCAAAGGTCCAGAGGCAGAGTTTGGCTGGTTAAGAATTGATGAAATCCCGCTGTTACTGAAGGGGGAAGTAAGAAGGGGCTGGATCCCAAGATGCTGGAGGCCATGGAAAAGAGATTGCATTTTTCCAAACCATGGTGGGAAGCCATTAAAAGGTTTTCAGCAGAGGAATAAAGACATAATCGACTTCACAAAGTGAGGTCTTAGCTCGAGCAGAGAATTGGGTGGAGCAAGAATATAAGCCGGAATTGCAGTTAGGAGGGTGTTTCTGGGCCTCAAATGGGAGATGGTGTTGGCTGGGACTTGGGTGATGATAGGGTATTCAAGACACATTTGAGAAAGAGAATTGGTCAGACTGGCTTCTGAACTCAGCATGGGATGGAAGAGAGGCAGGAGCGAAGATGAACTTCTCTTGCCTGCTTTGAGCCAGGGCAAGTCAGTCAACTGTGCTTCCACAGCAGGGGACGTGGGTTCAGTCCCTGGTCAGGGAACTAGGATCCACATGCCATGAGTTTCGGCCAAAAAGAAAAAAAAAGCTAGCTAAGTGTGGCTCATGGGCCAAATCCAGTCTGGCACCTGTATTCATTCAGTTCATGAGTTAAAAATGGCTTTTACATTTTAAAATGGGGTAAAAAAGCAAAACAAAAAACAAACCAAATAACAGCAAGAAGAATATATAACAGAGACTGTAGGCGGCCAAAGGTGACCTGCACCAGATGGGCTATTTGGCCCATTACAGAAAAAAGCTGGCTTTTACTCCTGAATTAGTATGTTATGGTACCATTTACTGAGATGTGGAGGGAAAGGAGAGGAATATTTCTTGTATTTGTTTGGAAGGTGGTGAGAGTCTTATCTATAATCATTTTCTTAGACGTTTGACTACAGTTCTTAGGTGGGAAGGAAGTGTATTATAATCCCAACTGCATATTGTCCTTGCATACTGAATCAGATGTGCATCTTGAAGCTTCTCAAAAGAACCAGAATGACCGTTAGCATTGTTATGTTACGTTAGCATTACGAAAGTGTTAGTTGCTCAGTCATGTCTGACTCTTTAGCGACCCTATTGACTGTAGCCCACCAGGCCCCTCTGTCCGTGGGATTTCCCAGGCAAGAATACTGAAATGAATAGCCATTCCCTTCTTCAGGGGATCTTCCCGACCCAGGGATCAAACCTGGGTCTCATCCATTGCAGGAAGATTCTTTACTGTCTGAGCCACCAGGGAAGCTCCCCAAAAGAACTCAGGACACGCTTTTATTAGAAATTTTGCCTGAACAGTCTCTACAGTGTAAGGATTCAGCTTGTGTGGTAACAACTCACTTTATCAGTGAGCATCTGGATGTATGACTGGTTGATCCTTTCTGATTCCACCAAATTCCTTTCTGGCTAAAAATGAACCGATGTTTCTCATTCTATGACAAATATCTGTTTTTCAGCCATGCCAGTGGGAAATCTCTTCCTGCTTTGGGGGGCTCCAATTAATGGGGACTTGGGGTTTGGACCTTCGCAGCCTACTGCCGGAACTCTCTGGACGGCCAGTGGTACAGTTACGATGACAGCACAGTGGAGCCGCTTCTGGAAGACGAGGTCAATACACGAGGGGCTTACATCTTGTTTTATCAGAAGAGGAACAGCATCCCTCCGTGGTCAGCCAGCAGCTCCATGAGAGGTAGGTACTGCTGTTCCTCCTGGGAGAGGCGGGTACTGAACAAAGGCAAGATGCTCAGTCACATCAAGGACCAGGATAGGTCCGGCAACGGTCTGAAAGAGGAAGCTCTGTCTGCTTCCTTGGTAGCTCAGCTGGTAAAGGATCTGCCTGCAATGCAGGAGACCCCGGTTTGATTCCTGGGTCAGGAAGATCCGCTGGAGAAGGGTAGGCTACCCACTCCAGTATTCTTGGGCTTCTCTGGTGGTTCAGCTGGTAAATAATCTGCCTGCAATGTGAGAGACCTGGGTTCGATCGCTGGGTTGGGAAGATCCACTGGAGAAGGGAACAGCTACCCACTCTGGTATTCTGTCTTGGAGAATTCCACAGACTGTTTGGGGAGTCCATGACTCAGTCATGATTGAGCGACTTTTACTTTCACTTTCCAGAGCATGTACAGCCCTACAGAACTGTGTCCCATTTGTAAGGATGTGGGCGGGACACACTGAGATCCAAGAACGGGAAAAGGAATAACATTTTGTACCTGTGACAGGTGACTCTTGGGAGCGTGGCATTCTATATTTTCTCTCTTGCTCATATGAGCCTGATCTTAATTAGCTCATTATTGACTGAGGGATTTTTGCAGAAACTATTGCCTTGGCCACCGATTTTTATTTTGGTCAGCCAAAAATTAGTTCTGCTATTTCATTAACACTTTGCAGTTATGATGTTCAATTGTTACATCTGACACAACTGTAGTTTTCTGATTTTCATAAAATGTTGTCTTTTGTTCTCTCTTCTGTAGAAGCAAAGGAGCCTTCTTTAGCACCATGGGTTTCAATTTCACTTTCCATCTTTTGTTGGCCTAGTAATTACATTGTTTGAATCAGAACTATATTCTGAAGAACTGTCATCTTCTGAGACACTAGTATATATGTCACTTGGACAGTCAGCATAAACTTTACTGAAAAATTCTTTTTCACTCAAAATTTTGCGATGTATCATTTTTGAAAATTTTAAGTGTAGACTACACACAAGGTTAAAAACCTAAGGGAGGAAAATGTGAATGATAATGACATTCATAAGTTGCATAATAAACCCTTGATCAATTTTAAGCTCTAACACCTTCTCAGAGTGATGTTAATTGTATTACTCTCTACAAACGTATTGATGTGTCGCCAGTCAGTAATGTTCAGGTAACAAAAGACACATTAATACATCTCAGGTCAATAATGTGTTAAGCTTGTGTAGTATAACCCTGCATTAGTCCCATTAGAAAGGGAGAGGCAGTTATAAGGGATGTGGGTCCTCAATAGGAAATAATCACTTAACCCAACCTGAGAGCTATGTTTATTAAAGAAGAAAATGAAAGTGTAGTCACTCAGTTGTGCCCGACTCTTTGCGGCCCCATGGACAGTAGCCCTGCAGTCTCTAGGCCAGAATCCTGGAGTGGGTTGCCATGCCCTTCTACAGGGGATCTTCCTGACCCAGGGATCGAACCTGGGTCTCCCACATTGCAGGCAGATTGTTTACCTTCTGAGCCACCAGGGAAGCTATGGTTCATCAATTACAGGTTCTCCTCTAGCAATTCACTTTCGTTTCTGTAGCCCCGCTCTGGTTCTGTAGTTCCAGGCTTGGGGATGGGAATCTGGTGGTGGGAAGTGTTCTGGGGCCCCTGAAGGATGGTTCAGCCCACCTGTTTTGTGTTCCCTCTGCAGGTTCCACCAGCTCCTCCTTGTCTGACCACTGGCTCCTCCGGCTCGGGAGCAATAACGGCAGTACAAGGGGCAGCCTGTTGTCCTGGAACTCTGCCCCTGGCCCTGCACGGCCCCGGGTGCCCGAGTCTGCCTTCTGCACCAATAGCCTGCCCAGGCAGGAGAAGGGTATGTTCCATCATATCGGTTAAATTTGCTGATCTTATTTTTATGTTCTTTTTTTAGAATATTTGTCTATTTATTTGGCTGTGCTGAGTCTTGGCTGGGGCAGCATTACAAACTTTTAGGTGGGGCGTGTGGAATCTAGTTCCCTGATCTGGAATGGAAACTGGGCCCTGTGCATTGGGAGTGCAGGTCTTAGCCCCTGGACCACCAGGGAAGTCCCAGTGCATTGTATTCTGACTTACCTTATCCAGGCATTTCTTTTCTCTTCACATTTTTTATCTGTGCACATTTTTTTATGACTGCACATTTTAGGGTAGTGTCTGTTGAACAAAAAACAAAAGGCATTCTTTCCCAAGCTTGTCCATTCCTCATTAGCATGAGCCTCTGACAAGCTCATAAATTCACCCCAGGTCTGTTCAGAGGTTTAGGACCTTGGGCCATTTCTCAGTTTTCCCGAGAAAAAATGTGTTTCATATCGCTTAAGGAGGCAACTTCAAGAGACAGCCAACTTTCCAACATAGTACTCAGACAGGGGTCAGGCATAGCTCTAGAAAATTCCCCAGAGAGACAGAGAGGGGTGGGATGGAAGGAGGAGTAGTATTGGAGAGTCACTGACCTCCACACCCTTGCAGGCACGTTATGTATCTCATCTCCTCATCCAGCTATCTGGGAGAAGTGAGATGATCGCCCTTGTACAAAAGAGAAAGCTGAACCTCAGACATAACCAGTCACAAGCTCAGCTGCAAAGTAACTGGGCTGCAAGAAGACCTACTCCTTCTGGCTGCCAGAATCCGGGCTTTGTGGCTTTTAGGTGTAAATTCCAAATTCAAGCTTCAAGCTAGGACACGGGTCAGAGCCTTGCTTCAAAAGGAGTGTTCCCTCTTGGAGTTTGAATATAATGGTGATAGATTTGGAACCTGTTTGAGAAGCCCTGAGATGGCTGAATATCCATCCTTATTTTCTTGTGAGTACTAAGCCTGGGCAAGATCAAAATCCAGCCCATAGATTTTCAACAGTGGTTGGGCTTCCCTGGTGGGTCAGATGGTAAAGAATCTGCCTGCAATGCAGGAGATTCAGGTTCAGTCCCTGGGTCGGGAAGATCCCTTAGAAGGGAATGGCAACCCACTCCAGTTTTCTTGCTTGGAGAATTCCATGGATAGAGGAGCTTGGTGGGCTACAGTCTATGGGATTGCAAAGAGTCAGACATGACTGAGGGACTAACACTTTCACTTAGTACCACCTCCTATCCCTGTGGGTATATGGGAGATTTTTTTTTACTGTCAAAATGAGTAGAGGGCACAACTGGCATTTAGTCCCCAGGAGGCAAGGATGCTAAATGTCTTGCAATGCTCAGGGATGGTTCCACGCAGCACAGACTTGTCCTTCCCAAGTGCCAGCAGTTCCCCTGCAGAGAAACACGGATAGCTTGGCAGTTTGATCCTTCCGATAGCTCTGGTTATGAGACCTCATAATAATGAAGGCAATTTAAACAAAAATGAACAGATTCAAATTTATGGGGACCACAACTTATATAATTGGGGATGAACGTTAGGAGACGCTCTTTTAAAAAGAAAAGGACACAGAAATACTTGTGTAATTGATATAAAAACATGACTATGTGAAAAAATTGCTGAGGCCCTTTCAGAGGAGGGGCCCTAGGACTACAGCATTTCGGTGTCGATGCTCCTGATGGTGAATTTCCTCTATGGCTTTTATTAAGCCTCAAAGGTTTTACTGTCTCTTTCTCAGTGATTTCCAAATAGTATGTTATTTCAGTTTCGATTTCCTCTTTGATCTTAAGGTTATCAGAGTATTTCAATTGTTTAAGAGTTTTTAGTCACTCTTTTATTCTTGATATCTGATTTTATGGATCGTGATCCAAGAAGGTTGTTTTCAAAAACGATTCCCTTTTTGTGATCAAGTAAGCACACGATGATTATTTTGTCAGTGTTATTTGTTATTTGTCAGTGTTCTGTGTATACAATGTACAAAATAATGTACATTGTCTGTTTGAGGAATGTGAGCTTTATATCTTTTTTGGGGTTTTTGGTTTTTTGAGCTTTATATCTTAAGTATTCAGTTAGGTGAGTCGATTGTTGTATTCAATTTCACCATGTCCTTTTTAAAAATTGAAGTATAGTTGATTTACAATGTTGTGTTAGCTTCTGGTGTACAGCAAAGTGATTTCCTGAACTTGCCTGCCAATGCAAGAGACGTAAGAGATATGGATTCGATCCGTGGGTCGGGAAGATCCCCTGGAGGAGGGCAACCCACTCCAGTATTCTTGCCTGAAGAATCCCATGGACAGAGGAGCCTGGCTGGCTACAGTCCATAGGGTGGCAAAAAGTTGGACACGACTGAGCGACTTATCATACACTCATATATAACATATATATTATATATATTTTTCAGATTCTTTCCCCTTGCAGGTTACTGCAAAATATTGCTATAGTTCCCTGTGCTATTCAGTACGTCCTTGTTGGTTACCTATTTTAAATATAGTGAATTTTCATATGAAAATGTTTTCTATTACTCATTCTTTCTTTCTTATTTTCAGTGATTTGAGCACGTTTCAATGTGTTCCCTTTTTCTCCTTCACTTGGAAGTGCTGTTCTTTAACATTTTATTGTTACTTCATGCTTCCCAATATTTATAATCAAATATATTGTCCTGTTATTACACGGATATGAGAAGCCTGCTGTTTCCTGCGAGTCATTCTGTTTCAGCACTGCCTTCCCTCTTTCCCCCATAAGATGGCCTGTATAACGCTTCCATGCCATTCCCCCCAGCTGAGAGCTTAGAAATGTTCTCACACGTTCCTTCTGGTCTGTTTCTGGAGCTCCCCCATGCCTTTCCCCAGTCCTTAGATTCTGCTGAGATGGTTTCCTACTCTGTTCCAGATTGTCATCAGAATTCCTCTTGCTGTCGCTTTCCTATCCCAAACACACCAACTTAACCTCAGGTAACACATCCTAAGACCGCCTGTTCCCCGGGAGGGTAGATGGTACCTGACTGCAGTGTCTGCTGGGACGCCGCTGTCTGTCTTCTTTTCATCACCCTCTGTCTTGCGGTCGTGGTGCTGACTTTTTAGTGTTTGCTCAGAGTTCTTTTTGGGTATGTGTGATATGCTGTCTTAACTCTCAGCAGAGCCGCAAATATTTTCTTTCCCCTGAAAGTATATGGTAGCTTGGTGGGGAAGAGCTCTTAGGTTACAGTTGTTCTCTCTAGGGCATCTGTGGACGTTTTCCCACGGTCTATGAGGCCCCAAGGTTGCAGGTGACAAGTTCTTTTTTTTCATGTGAGAGTCACTTGTTCTTTCTGGCTGGAAGCTTTGACCTTGGAGTTTAGAAATCCTACCAGAATATGCCTGGGTCTGTGTTCGTTCATCAGCCCTGTCTGGAACTCGGAATGCTCCTTCTCCAGATGCAGGCTTTTCTTTAAGGAAATGCTCTTTTTGTTTAATTATTGTCTTGCCTGTTTTTCAAATTCCTGTTATTTGCCTCTTGACTCTCCTACATCCGTCCTCAAGTCTCCTAGCTTTGCCCTGCAATTTCTATCTCTTTGCCATTTTGCTCTGTGGCTTCAAACGCTTCTTTCACAATTATAGAATTTGTGAAATGTACTAAATGTCATAAATTTCAAGATCACTTCAGGGCACTAATCTGAGTCTTAACAGTGACCCTGAATGCCTTCAGTTCACTTACTGAAATTTAAAACCTGAAAGTCACATATTTCAGTCTCCTGTTTTTCTACACTGGAGTCTCATTGACAGCTTTTGTCTGTTTTCTTTGATGGCTCAAAAGAGCCTGTTCTGATGGTTCTGTTTATTCATATTCTCTGACTGCCAGACCCCCTTTGTTTGCTGTTTAGTCCCTTCAGTCGTGTCTGAGTCTTTTGCAACCCCAGGACTGTAGCCTGCCAGGCTCCTCTGTCCGCGGGACTTCCCAGGCACAAATACCAGAGTAGATTACCATGTCCTTCTCCAGCCAGACCCCTTTAAGTGTGTTCTTACTTTTTTGTTTCTGCACTTAGAGGCTTCCCTCCAGCCTCTTCGAGTGGCCAGTGGTTCTTGGGGTGATGGACAGGGCCGGTGGCCTTGGCTCCTGAGAGAGCCTTTCTTCCATCTACTTGTTTATTTTTATTTTTGGCTGTGCTGAGTCTTCATTGCTGCCCGTGAGCTTTCCTCTAGTTGTGGTGATTGGGGGCTACTCTTCATTGCGGTGCTGGGGCTTCTCATTGCTGTGGCTTCTCTTGTTGGGGAGCGCTTAGCATCCCCCCTACGCCGCCCACCTTCCCCGAAAGCGAGGTCTTTGGTGAACAGGAAGCACTGGCTCCCAGTGGGTGCTTTCGCGTTTATTTCTCCGCTCCGCCAAAGCTCTGGCTCCTTCTCAGATCCAACGAACAGAATGAAATAAAATCCTGATCGGCAAGGTGCTTTCTCACTGCGTCTTGAGAAGGAGGAGCTGGCTGCTTTGTGGACACCTGCGGTTCCGGCGACAGGATGCAGGGTGCCTGTGCCCCTCGATTGGGGTTGGGGAGAAGGATGGAGAGCGGGCAGGCGCCGCCTGCCAGGGTTGCAGTCGGCTCCTCGTGTTTTGAAAGGCTGAAAGTCACCGCTCTGTGACTCCTAATACAAAGCTTCTCTTTCTGCCCTTCCCCCGGGCTGTGGACCAGAAACAAAACCTTTCCACACATCTCTGCCCCCAGAACTGTTTTATTTTTTTCCCTCCAAGGTGTGGGAATTTAATGATGGAACAACAACATCATTCAGGACTGGAATTACAAAGTATTTGGGAGTGATGTTGTGTCCATCGCTGGTTAATCTAAAGTGCTTTAAAGAAAAATAAAAAATACCAAAGATTATCTGTGGAAAACTTGAAAGGCAAGATCTTCAGAACCTTGGAGATGCTGTCAGGCACCTCATGGAGTTGACGGACTGTCTGTGCACCTCGGCTGGCTTACCTGCTTGTGCGTTTTCCCGGATGGCGGCTTGGGGACCCCTCGTACCTGCTCCTCTGACCTCCTGAGCACCCCACCCCCCCGGGCCCTCTTTGTACAGCTCAGAGGTCGGCTTTGGTGGCTACAGTCCTGCTCGTTTTGGGAGCTGCGGACCATGTCCTGTGGTGAGAGTGGAGGACTGTGGGCAAGAGGCCAGTGCCCTTGCCCAGGGTAACTGTCCTTGTGCCACGTGGACTTAGCTGAAGGGTCCTTTCTCAGTGGTGACAGGCATCTCATAAATCCAGGCGTCTTAACGGTACAATGACCAATGACTTTTTTTTTTTTTGGAATGATTGACTTTATTTATTTATTTATTTTTTAAATTTTATTTTTACTTTATTTTACTTTACAATACCGTATTGGTTTTGCCATACATTGACATGAATCCACCATGGGTGTATATTAGCTCCCAATCCTGAATCCCCCTCCCACCTCCCACCCCATATCATCTCTCTGGATCATCCCCGTGCACCAGCCCCAAGCATCCTGTATCCTGTATCGAACATAGGCTTGTGCTTCGTTCTTACATGATAGTATACACGTTTCAATGCCATTCTCCCAAATCATCCCACCCTCTTGACCAATGACTTTTTAACTTTTAAAAATTGGGTTAAACACACATTACAGGGACTTCCCTGGTGGTCCAGTGGTTAGGACTCCCGGACTTCACTGTCAAGGTTCCTGGGTTCAATCCCTGGTTGGGAAACTAAGATCCCACAAACCAGGAACACAAACAAACACACACATAATAGGCTTTGCCATCTTGACCATCTGTAAGTGTACAGTTCAGTGGTACTAAGTACGATCACATTGTTGTACAGCCACCAAAAACCACCCCTATAACTCTTCTTATCTTGTAAATCTGAAATCCTGAACCTGTTAAACACTAATTCCCTGTTCCCTCCTCCCCCGGCCCCTGGCAGCCACCATTATACTTTCTGTGTCTCTGCTTTTGCTGCTCAGAGTCCTTCTTAGAGTGTAATCATACAGTATGTGTCTTTCCGGTGACTGGCTTTTTGGGGGTCCCATGAGATTCCATATGAATTTTAGGATGAGTTTTTCTATTTCTGTTTAAAACCTCATGGGTATTTTGATAGGGATTGCACTAAATTTATATATCGCTTTGGGTAATATTGACAATTTTTTTGAAGAGTAAAAAAAATTATTTATTGTTCTTATTGCTATTTTATTTTTTTTTGCCGTGCCATGAGGCATGTGGGATCTTAGTTCCCAGACCAGGAATTGAATCTGTGCCCCGTGCCTTGGAAGTGCAGAGTCTTAACCGTGGACCACCAGGGAAGTCCTAACATTTTAACAATATTCAACCTTCAAATCCATGAATGCAAGATCTGTTTTCATTTATGTCATCTTTCATTTCTTTCAGCAGTGGTTTTCAGTTTTCAGTGTACAAGTCACCTCCTTGCTAAGTTAGTGCCTAAGGTTTTTTGACACTGATTGACTATGTCTTCAGGAAAGATACACAGTCTTGGGTATATGTATGTTCCCTTTAGAAATGTTGAGAGTAAGAAAAGAATTGAGAAGAAAATAAAAAACACACAGCACCCCCATGGTTCTTTCGACACCTTGTCATTTTAGTATTTATTTCTCCATACTTCTTTGTATGTTTTCATATGTACATATGCACAGATCTATACTTATACCTGTGTATTTATCTTTTTTTTGCAAGTTGGATGACTCTTTTTCTAGACTCTGTATCGTCCTTAATAGTACATATCAAAAGCATCTTTCTGTGTCACAAAATGCACAATGGAGAATCTGGTAATTCTGATAAAATTAAACACATGATCCTCTTCTCTCCCTCTTTTTTTTTAAGCCTAAGGGAGATTGGTGCATTTGAAAGGTACAAGCACCTAATTTGACCTGAAAAAGCAGGGAGTTTTGCTGAGCATTCTGTTCCATGGCCATATTTAAGATGAATGAAAAGAATCTTAAATCTTAGGCCAGTGGCCTCAGAGACTGAGCTTTCTCGGGAGTCTGCACTGCCTGGCATGTAGCTACCTTCAATGGCCCTGGCTTGCCCTGTGGCTTCAAATATATAAATGGAGCCCATGAAACAGTGAGTGAAAACATTGATGTTCCCAAGGGTAGGAGCCATAGTCTTGTTCACTGCTATGTCCCCAGCACTCAGGATGGTGCCTGATCATCAGAGGTGCTCGGTCAGTGCTTGTTGGATGTGGCTAATCTTACTGCTTGGTTGCTAAGTTGCTTCAGTTGTGTCTGACTTGTTTGTGACCCCATGGACTGTAGCCTGCCAGGCTCCTCTGTCCATGGGATTCCCCGGGCAAGAATACTGGAGTGGGTTGCCAGCCCTTCTCCAGGGGATCTTCCCGACCTAGGGATGGAACTCAGGTCTCCCGCATCGCAGGCGGATTCTTTACCATCTGAACCACCAGGGAAGCCCCCACTCTTATTGCAGCTGGAGGGCGAGTCAGGCACTGATGCTCTTGGTGTCTCTTTCAGGAGGCTTGGAGTCCAGGCCTTTGGCACGGGGCATCCAAGGCCGCAGCATCAGCATGAAGGTGCCTACGCCTTCCCGAGCAAAGCAGGGGGCCTTCAAGACCATGCCCCTCCGCTGGTCTTTTGGCCCCAGGGAGAAACCACTGGGCACATCCGTCGAGCTGGTGGAGTACCTGGAGTCCAGACGGAGACCTCGGTCCACGAGCCAGTCCATCGTGCAGCTGCTGACGGGTCCTGCCGGCGGTCACCAGAAGTCACACGCCACCCTCTCTGTGGAGAGTGAAGACAGTAGGCAAACCAGCGACACAGTGCCAGCCACAGTGCCCTGCCCCTCTGGCCATCCTGGCCACTGCGTGGTCCCTGGCAACTCAGATGGCCCGAATGCAGCCAGGAAGCCCAAGGAAAGCTCAAGTCAGGACATCAGGCTGCCCAAACAGTTTGACTTGCCCCTCACAGTGATGTCCTCAACAGAAGATGATGGGAGACGAGCCCGGCCTGAGGGCCAAAGGACCACAAGCTGTAAGGGAAGTGGCCTAACCGGCAGCAGTGGCCGAGCACCCTCCCCCAAGGAGGGTCCCAGCGCTGCGACGTTACCCAGAAAGAGCGCAGACAGTCGCCCAAACAGCTCAGGCAAGATGAGGGCTAACGGGGAGAGAAGGGACCCCGAGACAGACAGATTCCCACAAGGCACCCTCACCCTTCTGAGGTCTGTGTTTTGGAAGAAGGAGATCAGGAAGAGGGACAGGCCAGAGGCAGCCCCCCGGGTGGCCCCCGTCTCCCTGGTGAGCGGCAGGCGGAGCCTGGCTGTGGGTGGGGAGGCCCGAGGCTCGTCTCCATCCCTCAGGATTCGAGAGAGCCTGGCCAGGGGCCCGGCCGGCTACCTGGAAAGAGAGAGGGACGTCCGGTCCGCGCCCAGCTCTCTGCTCCTCCCTCGCAAGACTGGCAGGCCCCCGAGGGCCAGCGCCCTCGGCACATCACAGAGGAGTGTCCCCGGGGAGCCGACGTCTTTTGGCACCTTGCCGAAGGTGAAGTGCCACACGCTGTCCTTACGTCGGAAGAAATCCTTGCCTGAGTCCAGCTTCTGATCGTGTGCTCTGGGGGGAGCTGCCATTCTCTCGGCTCTGCACTGAGCACCTGTGGGCAGTCCGTGTTGAGAGTGGGATTGGGGGAAGCCAGTTATCTTCTCTTGGCCCCTGAAAATTAAAATTTCTGGTCTCTGCATCTGTATTTCCAACACCAAACGTCTGAAAAGACCTTCCTGTGTTGTTAGCTGTTTGTGTGTTTCCAGACCACCAGAGGGTGCTGGTTGGTCAGTATAACCATTTCAGGGCAAGAAATGCTGTTTTAAGTAATTCCAGGGCCTGAGTGTTTGTATTAAGGATTGATTAATAAGAATCTTCAGTACTAAATCAAATATTGTCATTAGCTTCTCCTAAACCTTGTTTTTTAATAATGGACTTAACAGGAAAATCTTTTCCTCCTGATGTTTCTCTGGGATGAAGTATTAAGGATGCCAAAAAAGAAAGTGGTAGCTACGCTAAAGCAGGATTCTAGAATGAACGGGAGAGAAATGACTGAGATTTTAGGAGAGTATTTAATATATAACAATTGTATTAAAGTTTTTCAAGGTATTTAAAAAAGAAAACTATTTTGATACTAGGGGGAAAAGGAAGTTTTTTTTAAATTAACTGTGAGATCTATGTACAATTTTAATAAAAGTTCATCCATGAAACATGCAAATAGCTCTCTGAATTATTCAAGTTAGGCAAATGCTCTTGTTTCTGCTGCATAAACTTAGCTCATTGCTTTTCCCCCCCATTTAACCCTTTTTTAAAAAATGAAGTATAATTGGACTTCCCTGGCAGTGCAGTGGTTGAGACCCTGCACTTCCAATGCTGGGGGCACAGGTTTGACCCCACTAAGATCTGCATGCCACATGGCATGGTCAAAAAAAAATAAGTTGATTTCTAATGTCACGTTCATCTCAGGTGTACAGCATGATGATTCAGTTATAGACAGATGGATCCTTTTTCAGATTCTTTCCCCTTATAGGTTATTAAAAATACTGAGTATAGTTCCCTGTTGGTTATCTAAGCTCATTGCTGTTGATATCAGAAAGTCATTGATTGTTTCTGAAAATTTTAAGTACTTTTAGTTAAAATCATTTGCTGTTTGCTAAGGAAAGAGAAGTCTCCCCAGGTCTCTCTCTAGAGAACATATACTTTCAAGGACCAGAGTCTGAGCCTGTCTTGATGGGTCATCGCCAGGGTCCTTGGACTCCTTAATGATAGAAACTGATGACAGGCTAGAGGAGGAAATCAGGCAAGGCTTTATTGGAAGTCAAGAAACACCTGGAGCAACAGGCAAATTTGGCCCTGGAATG
>SJYT01027713.1:130935-181877 GCA_006410635.1 Cephalophus harveyi | reverse complement strand
CTTTCACATGTAGCTGTCTAGTTTACCCAGCACCATGTATTGAAGAGACTGTTAATGAAAATAAAAATAAAAACAAATGAGACCTAATTAAATGTAAAAGCTTTTGCACAGCAAAGGAAATCATAAAATGAAAAGACAGCCCTCTGAATGGGAGAAAATATTTGCAAACAAAGCAACAAAAAGGGATTAATTTCCAATACATATAAATAGCTCATGCAGCTCAATATTAAAAAACAGACAAACCAATCAAAACCAGGCAGAAGATCTAAATAGACATTTATCCAAAGAATACATACAGATGGCTAAAAAACACATGAAAAGATGCTATTAGAGAAATGCAGATCTAAAGTACGTAACAAAAAGGGATTAATTTCCAATACATATAAATAGCTCATGCAGCTCAATATTAAAAAACAGACAAACCAATCAAAACCAGGCAGAAGATCTAAATAGACATTTATCCAAAGAATACATACAGATGGCTAAAAAACACATGAAAAGATGCTATTAGAGAAATGCAGATCTAAAGTACGTGAGGTATCACCTCACACTGGTCAGAATGACCATCATCAAAAAATCTACAAACAATAAATGCTGGAAGGGGTGTAGAGAAAAGGTAACCTTCCTACATTGTTGCTTGGAATGTAAATCAGTACAGCCACTATGGAGAACAGTATAGATGTTACTTAAAAAAACAAAAATAGAGCTACCATATGATCTAGCAATCCAATCCTGGGCATGTATCTGGAGAAAAGTATAATTGCACCCCAATGTTCATTGCAGCTGTATTTACAATAGCCAGGACATGGAAGCGACCTAAATGTCTACCAACTGAGGGATGGATAAAGAAGATTTGGTACACATATACTCAGCCATAAAAAAGAACAAAGTAATGCCATTTGTAGTAACATGAATGGTCCTAGAGATTGTCATACTGAGTGAAGTATGTCAGACACAAAAAGATAAATATCACATAATATTGCTTGTATGTGAAATCTAAGAAAAGAGTACAAATGAACATATCTACAAAACAGAAATAAGATTTACAGATATAGAAAACAAACTTATGGTTACAGGAGGTAAACAGGAGAGGGAAAACTGGGAAGACTGGGATTGACTTACACACACTACTATATATAAGAGAGAACTAGTAAGGGTCTGCTGGGCTTCCCTGGTGGCTCAAGAATCTGCCTGCAATGCTGGAAGTGCAGGAGACTCAGGTTTGATCCTGAGTCTGGAAAAGTCCTCTGCAGGAGGGCATGGCAACCCACTCCAGTATTCTTGCCTGCAGACTCCCATGGACAGAGGAGCCTGGTGGGCTACAGACCATAGGGTTACAAAGAGTGGGGCTAACAACTGAAGGAAGTTAGCAGGCACGCATGCAAGGATCTACTTATAGCACAGGGAACTCTACTCAATACTCTGTAATGGCCTATATGGGAGAAGAGGCTAAAAATGAGTGGATATATGTATATAAATAAGTGAATCATTTTGCTGTACACTTGAAATTAACACTACATTATAAATCACATACACTTCAATGAGGTTTATTTTTATTTTTTTAAAAAAGAAAAATTCTTTTAGTAATGTGTCTAATCTTTTGGGTATCTGTCAGCTTCCTTCAACCTGACCCTGTGATCACATCCATCTCTCTTCTCCCAGTTTAATCATTCTGCTTTTTTCAAATCACAAATAATTCTGCCTATTCATTAATATCAAGCAATTGGACAATAGGACTAGAGAAAGACACAAGTAAATGGAATTGTGGTATATTCCACATATTGACAATCTTTCTGATGTATGAAATGTCTTAGTGTCTAGAACTTACTCGTTTGGCTACTTTGAAGGATATTAAAATGTGGGAAAAATTTTCTCAATGCAACTTTTAGATATTTAATATTAGGCATTATTTTAAAAGGGAACAAAACAAAAGCAACCACAGATTTTACCAAGAAACTGATTAATTTTTTTTTTAAACTTGGCCATTGACAGGGAAAGTTTCAATTTTCTGGAGAGTTTCCTTAAATAGAACAGTACTGATCCCAGTAATTTCACAGGAATTAGATCACACAATAGGCTGAATTTGAATTTAGCCTCCGAAAGCTAAAGTAGAAAAAAAACAACCCGAAATGAAAAACAGATAGTATCAGTATTGTCAATCAGGAACTCAGAAGCTGGGCAAAATCTTTAGTTAATGTTAACATTCCTTTATTGAGATGTGATTGATATACAGATAATGTACTGTGTAGATCACAAAAAACTGTGAAAATTTCTTCAAGAGATGGGAATACCAGACCACCTTACTTGCCTCCTGAGAATTCTGTAGGCAGGTCAAGAAGCAACAGTTAGAACTGGACATGGAATAACAGACTGGTTCCAAATAGGAAAAGGAGTACGTCAAGGCTGTATATTGTCACCCTGCTTATTTAATTTATATGCAGAGTACATCATGAGAAACATGGGGCTGGATGAAGCACAAACTGGAATCAAGATTGCCAGCAGAAATATCAATAACCTCAGATATGCAGATGACACCACCCTTATGGCAGAAAGTAAAGAGGAACTAAAAAACCTCTTGATGAAAGTGAAAGAGGAGAGTGAAAAGATTGGCTTAAAGCTCAACATTCAGAAAACGAAGATCATAGCATCCGGTCCCATCACTTCATGGCAAATAGATGGGGAAATAGTGGAAACAGTGGCTGACTATTTTCTTGGGCTCCAAAATCACTGCAGATGGTGACTGCAGCCATAAACTTAAAAGACGCTTACTCCTTGGAAGGAAAGTTATGACCAACCTAGACAGCATATTCAAAAGCAGAGACATAACTTTGTTAACAAAGATCCATCTAGGCAAGGCTATGGTTTTTCCAGCAGTCATGTATGGATGTGAGAGTTGGATTATAAAGAAAGCTGAGCACAGAAGAATTGATGCTTTTGGAGAAGACTCTTCAGAGTCCCTTGGACTGCAAGGAGGTCCAACCAGTCCATCCTAAAGGAGATCAGTCCTGAATATTCATTGGAAGGATGGATGTTGAAGCTGAAACTCCAATACTTTGGCCACCTGATTGAAGAGTTGACTCATTTGAAAAGACCCTGATGCTGGGAAAGATTGAGGGCAGGAGGAGAAGGGGACGACAGAGGATGAGATTGCTGGGTGGCATCATCGACTTGATGGACATGGGTTTGGGGCAACTCCGGGAGTTGGTGATGAATAGGGAGGCCTGGTGTGCTACGGTTCATGGGGTTGCAAAGAGTCAGACAGGACTGAGCGACTGAACTGAATCTTGTTAGTATCTTTAAAAATTTAAGCCACTTTAGTGAATATATATTTGTAGAATAGTTTTTTTTTGAGGGGGTTAATAAATGATTATATTAAGGCTCCTATTTTTCTCTAGATTCATTTGCTTATTTTTTTGTTTTTTGGTTTTTAAAACATTTCCACATTCCCAAATGCTATCAACAGTTGCACACAAGAATAAGAAAAACATGCTGCACACAAGATTAGAAAAACAAACATTTCATTGTTTATGTGTACAAATATCAGAAACAGGCACATGGCAGAAAGTATACCTGTATATGTATAAGAATCTGGAGCTGTTTTTTTGTTTTTTGGGTGGGGGGTTGATTTATTTTTTATTTTTTTCCTTTTTTGGCTGCACCTCCAGGCATGCAAGATCCTAGTTCCCAGACCAGGGATTGAACCTGCACTACCTGCAGTGGGAGAGTAGAGTCACTAGGGAAGTTCGGTTGTTATGTTATTTTAATAAAAAGCATTCAAAGACTGAGAACTCTGTGGATCTTAAAACAAGATTTCTAGGCATCAAATTCTTGTTTTGTTTCAGGAAGTTATTTCACTTTGAACTTGCAGTTGTGTTGCCCTCATTTTCCAACATTCGCTAACTGAGAGTTTTGGCATTCCACTAAAACTTCAATGGCAAATCTAAACTGTGAGAAACTGTCCACATTCTGCCTTACAGCAAAAACCCAAAGGAACCCTGAAATTGCCTTTTTTGTACTTGTAACGAGTGTACCTTTTGAGTTTTGTGATTACTGTGTGTGTCATGAGAAACTATTGAATGCACACAGGTTATAAAATCACCCTGGTCCTGATATCTGACATAACTATGGCCTATACTTGGGAACTGGGAACAAAGCTCAGCTTTGTTCGGCTTTATATCTACGAGTGTGCAGCTCAGGAAGAGCTTTTTTAGACACAGGCTCCTTGCTTACCAACCCAAGATTATTCTGGATTCTTAGTAACTCCCCAAGGTGATTAACACATAATCACTATGAAATCAGCTTGAAAATGCTTTTCCAGGTATAAAACTTACAACCTGGATGGGGAACTGGGAGTGCTGGGCCACATGTGAAATGTCTGCTGCCTGGGGGTGGCGATGCGGGGAGTGGCGTCTGGCTATGCACCTGAATTTAGTCCACCACACTCACCTGGTCAAAGAGCAAGTATTCACTATGGAATTGTATATGTATGTGTGTGGTGGGGGGAGTTGGCCTTACATTTCTTTCCCCATTAACTTTTTTAATTTAGAAAACAAAGCAGAGGCAGAAATGTAATCCCAGCAAAGACTAATCTATTGTATTCTAGTCGGCATCCTATTTTTCGTAAGGGTAGTTCAACCTGAAATGCTGACACAATTTCCCAGAAGTTAATCAGGTATTGATTGTTTTCCCCATCCTTCATTCTCCTATTTCTCTCCTCTATCCACATCCCTAAAAATCTAGCAAATATGGTGGAACATCAAGAGCCAAGGATGTCTGTTCAGAGAATTAATAAATATTGAGTTAGGGAAACAGAACTTCAAAGTCTTCTCTACACAGTAAGCAAAGGAAGAAATCTACTTTTATTTTTTTAAACCACATTTACATTTTTAATAGTTATTTTATTGATTATTTACTTATTTAGTTGCACCAGCTCTCTGGCATGGCACACAGGATCTTCCCTGGGACATGTGGGATTTTATCTCTGTGTTCATTTTTTAGCCGCAGCATGAGGACTCTTAGCTGCGACAGGTGGGGATTGAGTTCCTGGGACTCCGGCATTGGCACCACAGAGTCTGAGCCACTCACTGTACCATGAGGGAAGTCCTCAGAAGAAATGCACTTTGAATCGGGGTTGGGCAGGTGCCAAATTAATCACAAATAATATTGAAATATTTGGTAACCCACACGACAGGCACACACATCATCTGGAACAGTTGGTATCTGTAACACAGACGAGGGTCTTGGAATCTCCTGTCGTGGCCTTTGTTGACCCTCATTTGTGGAATCATGGGTAGGAACTGGTACCAGGGCAGTGGCCAAGTCCTCTAGAGACTTTGGAGAAGCAGCTCTTTACTAACTGATATAAAAGTACTTCAATATTTTAACAATTAGTTGGACATAATAGTCTGATAAGCCTAACCTTAGGGCTTCCCTGGTGGCTCAGAGGTTAAAGCGTTTGCCTCCAATGTGGGAGACCCGAGTTCGACCCCTGGGTCAGGAAGATCCCTTGGAGAAGGAAATGGCAGTCCACTCCAGTATTCTTGCCTGGAGAATCCCATGGATGGAGAAGCCTAGTAGGTTACAGTCCACGGGGTTGCAAAGAGTCGGACACGACTGAGCAACTTCACCTCACCTCAAGCCTAACCTTAAGCCTCAAATCTCAATTTAATCTCAGCTTTTCAAGAATACCAAGCCCTCTCTCTCAGTTTGGACTGTTCTTTCAGAAGTAGACCTTCTTACAGAAATCCAAAGTCATTCCCTTTCACAGAAAAATCTAAAGCCCAAGACAAAGATTCTAAGACAAGTAATTTATTCAGAAAATATTGGTGGGCAATGGAAGTGAGAAGGGAAGGAGGGCAGTGAGGTGGTGGTGCACATCAGTGAGCACTTGGACAACGGGCCTTCGTCACTGGGGCCCTCTGCGGATGCTGTGGCCAGCTGGGGCTGAGGAACTGAGTGTTAACTCCCAGAGAGCATGGACTGCAGGCTGCTTCTGGGAGTGTTCACCCCCAGCGCCCAAATGGACTGTCCATCAGAGAAAGCCCAGGGCAAAAACATCCAGTTACGGGGTGGGAGACAGCAGGGAGCGCAGGACAGACAGGAAAGGTCACCACCACCCAGAACACCTCCGTCAGGCTTTTAGAAGACATGAGGCCCATGAGAGAGGAAAGCTGAGTACACATTTTAGTTGGAACCAAGAAAAGTGACCAAGTGTTTAGAAATACAAAAAATAATTCTCATAAATTAGAATAAAAGTCTGAGGATATTTACTCTCTTTAAAGCAGATATTTATTTGCTGCTCTGATCTACTCATAAAAAAATATTACAGTAGATCTCTTCTCATATAAAGATTTTTTTTGGTAGCATTTGTTAGAGCCAACTTAAAGGTAAAATTTCTACCCTTCAGTAATGCAAAACTAAAAAATCTCAATTTAGCAAGAAAGGAATTTATGAGTGATTTGTGGTGAAATGCAGTCACTAATATTTTACATTCAAGACAATTTTGATATTACACTCAATTCAAATTATTCCTCTTAATCAGCCCAGATCTTATTTAATGCAAAGTCTAAATGTCTGTTCTTCATCCACCCCACTTCTCTGTTTTAGAATCTAAATTGGTGTAGCTCTTAGTCTGGTCCTGGTAAATATTTCATCATTCAGAGAAAGAAAGAGAGGGAGAAAGAATGGATAAGCTGTAAGCTGGGATTCTTTAACATCTTAACTGCTCAGGGTTATTCTTTTAATTCATTACACATCATGAATTTCATGTAAGATGTGCGAGAAACCATAGAAAAAATTTAAAAGCAAAGCATTGCTTTAAAGTTTGACACTTTAAAGTTATTTAAAGAATAAATCCAGGCACTGTGATGGTCCAGAGAATGAAGGGAGGTTTGGGAAGAGTATGAGCTAGGGCTTACTTTAGTAATCAGAGCTAAATGGTATGTATAATGGAATCACTTTGCTTTACACAGATTACACAATTAACACAACATTGTAAATCAATTATACTTCAATAAAATAAATTTAAAAAGTCAAATGTCATTTTGCCATCTGGACTTCCCAGTGCATCCTGAACTGCTCCTAAACTGTTTTTAATTACTAATTGGCTTAAAAAAATAAGAATACATACAAGCAACCACTGACAACTGGGCCTAGATTTTCTTCTTTAATTCCACTTTCTCTCAAATATGAGAGTAGTTGAAGGAAGGGCTTCATTTTTATGTGCTTAATTTATCTCCTCATATCCCTTTTAATTTCTTTTCATCTTCAAGAAATATGTCTTCCTTTTCCTTTCTGCATCACTGAAGACTATTTGTTGAGAAATAGTAAAATACTTTACTTTCTTGGAATCCAATAATTTTCCAGTGGTTAAGTCTTCTTGATCAACATTCAAAGCACAGCAAAACACTTTAACTTATTCTACAAATATTCATGAGAACCCACCTGGGCCAGATATTGAATTAGATATTGAATATATAAAGTTAAATAGATATAACCAATGTTCTTATGGAATTTACAGTCTAGTAGTGGAGATTGTGGACACAAATATACATAAATTTACAAATGGAAATAAAGGCTCTGAAGTACAATGAGTCAGTCCATTGAACATGGATAGGATAAACATATAGGATAAACATATAGGATAGGATATAGTCAGTCCATTGAACATGGATAGGATAAACATATAGGATAAATAGGGGATAGATAAATAGACAGACACACAGATAAAGATTGATCCAGAGGCAGAGTCTCGATGGTTACACAGACTTCTCTGAGGAACTGGCACTTGAGATATAAAGGTGAAGGAAAAGAATGAACCAAGAGAAGAGATGGGAGAGAAAATGCAGTCTTGATGGAGGGGCTCTCCTTCTCTCAGAGGAGAGGAGAATAGTAACAGATTGTCTGGAGAAGTAAGTGGGTTTAGAACAGGACTTTGATCTTGGTACTTAGAGCAATGAAAGCTATTGAAGAACCGGGTTTAAATCTGGGGCTCACTTGATATACTAGTTAATCTGAAAATATCACTTTGACTTATAATGTGGACAAAATGCTAGACAAGAGCAGAAGTGAATGGCGGGTAGGCCAGTTAGGAAGTCACTGTGAAATACTAACTGACAAAGCGGGGACGGTTGGAAAAGAGAAAAATGAGTGCATCCAGGACATGTAGAGTAGATTTCAGAGGTAACATTCAAGAACACTGAATGGTCTGGAAATGCACTGGAAGGACAAAGTATGAAAGATGACACTTAAGTCCCCAGCCTACAAAACCGGATGGAAGGAGGGGACACCATATGAACCAAAGAGGCAGCGCTGTTATAATGCACTTGGCCCACGTCCCCACTCAGGAATAATCTCCTCTGAATCAACCTTAGGAATAACTGTCTGGTCCAAATCTGTGATGGGTCATTAGATCCTCTTTTGGGTAAGACCCCAAATTCCAAAGTACTGTCATTGTTTATTTTTAAAAAGTGATCCTGAAGTCAGCTACAGAGCCTCAGCAAACACCAGAGCGAGAGTAGACACAGAATGAGCACAGAACACAAACTGCTGGATGCTGCCTGAGTAGCCGGAAGAGACAATGGGCTGGCTTTACTACAGGTTTAGGGAAATGAGAAAGTTCTGCGAAGTGACAGCCTGCCACTTCCGATTCTTTGGAGAAGAAATTTATCAGTGGGGCATTACAGCACTAACTGTTAATTAATGCCAACTCTTGATTTACAGCCAGGAGGTGCAATTATACAGCTTCAGATACATATAGCAAAATATGTTCTGTGGAAACAGTGAAGTATACAAAGCCACTGCCAGCAGATAATATTAAGAAAAGCACAGCCAAATTCCAAGGAAGAACTCATTTGCTGCAACATTAAAAAATAAAACCCTCTTATTTGCAAAATAGAAATGTGATTTTTGTCAGGAAGCTTTATGGTACTAGTTATTTCCCACAAACACACCACTTGAACAAGAAGCAGCCAGCCCACAACAATGGTAATGATGTTTATTAAAATATCATCAACTGGTAATTTCAGCCACAGATCTGAGATTTGTCATCCATGTTCTGAATATACTTATTTTTGTAGTAAGGTCTGTTTAGGGAGTGATTGAGCTTTGATACACAGTTTGCATTATATTCTCTTTCTCCCACATCTTAAGTGTATAATATGAGTTTGTGTGTATAATCTGAGTGGCATTCTTGGCATTATAAGAATGTTCTGAATCACAGTGTTCTCTCAAAATACAGGTTAGGAACTAATTTGTGAATGTATCATATGTTAACAAAATACAACTGAGGAGTTCACTGGAATGATCTTTGATATCCATCCAAAGTGATCACTGGACCAGGAAATCACCTCTATGTTCTAGATTGTGTAAGACTATGCAGATGTATTGAACAGATTTTCTAGTGTTCTGCATTGTGTCAGGAAGGAGAAAACTGCATTTTCTCAATAATTTCCAGTAAAGCCACCATGTGGATTCCACATACAGCTGTCTGCTAGATTTTCTGCAATGGTGATATACAAAGAATGCAACATTTAGATTTCTTTTTTTGATAATTTTGCCACCTTAGGTAGGTTACTTTAACTCTTGAGCTTAAATCCCTCTATCTGTAAAACTGACATGACCTTACTCTTATCACAAAGCCATCTTGAAGATTAAATAGGCTAACAGATGCATATGTATTCAGTATAGAAAAAATACCCAATAATCTTAGCTGTCCTACTGGCACAACTAACTTGGTATGTGTTAAAAATAAATATACTATCTTTCATCCAAAGCATTTTTCCAAGGATTTTCATTTTGGCTGGAAATCTGAACATCTTCTTTGATACTTCTTGTTTACCTCCCACCCCCAGGAAGTTTTAAAGTCCAGCCCCTTTTTTAATATTGATGTTACTTGTATCTGTGCTTATGAGACAGGAAATACGCAGGGCACAACCATTAAAAAATATTATACAACCACTAAGAAAAATAGAATACTACAAAAACCAGTTACAACCTACTAGGCCCAAGATGGCAGAAGATTTGATTTCCAGGAGACCTTGGCCTCATTATATACTCACTGTAATACATTAGAATCTAAATGATGCACCCACAGGGGCCATGATTATTCTGAGGCTAATCATAAAGGCCAAAAAAGTAGATGGTGGTCCAACTCTTGGAAATCCTCGCCCTTTCCCCATAGCAGTTGGAATATTCCTCCCACTCTTTAGCCTATGAAACAACCCAACCCATACAATCCAATCACCCTTCACCTTGGGCCCGTTCTCTCCTGCTGAGATGGCCCCCACTCTGTCTATGGAGTATGTATCTTCCTGAATAAACTTGCTTTCACTTTGTTATGACTCACTCTTGAATTCTTTCCTGCACTAGACCAAGGCCCCTCATGTGGTGGCCCATCCCAGGGACTCAGCTGCGACCTGGGACTTGACCCTCCTCTGGCACCTGTTTCCTGCAGCACTTACCTTCCTCTCCCTACCTACTGTACTAGTTCAAAGCTTCACTTTCTCTCCCCTTGATCATTGCATTAGTTTCCTAGTTGGCCTCCCTAGCACTGGTCTCTCCCAACACAAGTGTACACACAGCCAAGTTGCCAAATTCATTTTCCACTGGCGCACTTCAAGTCATACTTCTGCTCAGAAATCTCCAGTGGTTTCTCATTTCCAGCCAAGAAAGGCTGGCGCATAAAGCCTTCCAGGGTCCTGTCCTCAATTCCCCTTCTTCAGCCTGGTCTCCCGCACTAGTGCCCTGAACACCATACTAAAATGCCCTGTATTTCTTGGACTCCATGACCGATCTCAATCTGCTCTTCCACCAGAGCTTCCTTTCCTGTTCTCAGGGGATCCCTACTCACTCTTGAATGCTCACTTCAAACACCACCTGTCTCATGAAGTCTTCCAAGAAACAAGTGTTTATCCCTTTTCCAACACCATTGTGCTACACTTTTTCTTATGATATTTTCCACTCATGGTTTTGCATTCAAATTACTTTTAGACATATATGATCTATCCTTCCAGATGATACTGAATCTGTGTTTTATTTTTCTTTTCCTTGACTGGGTTTTATTTATCTTTGCATGTAATTCCAGGCTTTGCTCATGCTAGACTCTCACAAAATGTCATTGAATATATGAATGTAAATATCTATTTCACATCTACTTTGTGACTTTCAAATTTGTTACATGTGTCCTTTCTTTACTAAACACATTTTTGCCTTTCACTATTTTTTTTCTTTTATTGAGAAGAATCTACCTAAAATATGTATTAGAAGTGGGTTGGCACATGTACATGAACATCAGTAAAAGCTGACCACATCCTGAAATTGTCAGTGTCACTAGTACCCTATATTTGGAGTCATTTCCAGCTTCTTGGCCTCACTGACATGAATGTAAACAGGGATGGAAATGTTAGTAACCACTCACCTGTATATGGTCACTTTGAACTTTCAAAGCACTTTCCCAGCTCTGAAGCTGCACTAGACCCTTAAGCAGTAAAGTGGGAACAGGGGTTCTGATCACTACTTGAGAGAGAAGAAAGTGTCTTCCCAAGGAGAGGTGACTCACCCAAGGTCACAAAGCTGGGAAATAGTAGAAGTGGAAACAGAAATAGAATCTGTCTTCTAGATGCTGATTAGGTGTTTCTTCATTTCAGTATCTCATTGGATTCTCTCTTCTTTTATTCTGCCAGCTTCTAAGCTTTTGGGGATTCAGGAATGATTTTTTTGCAGCATACAATCTTATACATGCCACACATGCTGTTTCTCCCCAAGTTTGGAGGGAAGTGTGGCTTCAACTGTAACACTTCATAAAAGGTTTTATCTCACTGCTTTATTTTACATTATTTAAATTTATCCTTGGTAGGATGTGCCTGACACGTTTTTATTTTTAACTTTTGGGGATAATTTTCATAGAATGCATTCATTCTATGGATGCATAGATGGATTTTGACAAACGGATATGTGTGCTTCTACCACAGTCAAGATATAGACTATTTCCATCACCCTTTGTAGCCCGTGCCCCATTTCCAGGCCACTACTGATCCACTCTCTTTCTGCCTAACCTTTGAAGCTGTGCTTTGCATTTGCAACTGTAGGGCAGGTTAATTAGCTTTGGGTCTCAATGTACTGATCTATACAAAAGACACTGAACATCACCTCTAAGGACCTTTTTGGTTTGAAGTATGTTATTATATGAAGTATATGAGAACAATAACTCCCTAGAATTTGAAAAATAATTTTCCAATCAAATCAGAAAGAAAGGCAATTTTGCTCATGTTACTGAAGTCCTTCTATTCTGCTATTCTTTCCCCTGCACTCCACCATTTCTGGTCAAAAGCTTCCATCATGTGATTTCAGAACAGGTGTCTGTTGAAGATTATAAAAAGAAAAGGTCCTAGACCATATTCACAGCCACAAGGATACTTAGGCAAATCTACATAATACCCACTGAGACATTTGACAAAAGGGATCCATTAATGTGGAGAATGTGGGAAGAACAGATCTATTGTGTTCAGAATGATCAAAAGTGGCTGCCACTTTCACTAGCTCACTCTCAGTATTCCCACTGACGCTTGCTTTTGTGTTTTACATGCTGGGGTTTAAGAAATATACCCTTTCCATTTAGGCAAAGATTAGGTGAATACCTGAGGCACAAATGGATTGTTACATGGTCAAATTCTTGTCTAGAAAATGTCATGCAAACATAGAAGCCTGGAGACCCTTCACTTCTGAAATGTTGACCTGGCCATTCATATGCATGTTCAGCATGGCAGAAAGAAGAGGAAGGGGGGCCATCTGAGACTACTATATGAGTTAAATAAATGAGTGCCTGCATTGACAGGGCATCTTGCATGCAGGGCTCCTACTACAGAACGTGCTTTCAGTCTATTTAAAATTCTACCTCTGATTGGGAGGAAAATTACTCACAGCTGGGTAACAAAGTCACTTCTGTGTTCAGTAGCTAGCTGAAACCACCTCCTTCCTATTTATCTGATCTGAACTGTACTGCTATTTCAAAATCTTATGCAAATATAAAGGGAGGGAAATTTGAAGGGAAAATTACATCTCAGAAGTCTTTGTGGCTTCTGGATTTGAGACACTGCTTAAAGGTCAGTGTTGATTCAGTACTGGATTATTAAACCATTACATGAAGCATGGAGCAAATTATACTCAGCTACTCCTCAAAAAATGAATATAAATCATCCAAAAGAACAGTAGATTATAGACCTAGTCCTGAATGCTCATCAGTACACACCCCCATTTCATCATCTTTCTTTCTTCACTTGGATTTGTTGATTAATTATTCAATCATCACAATCATTTACAGCACTTTTTATTTGTTTGTTTATAAAATGAGGAGAACAACAGAGCCAGAAATAGAGCACACTTGTGTGTCCAGAAGAGTGTGGCTTAGTGACCCCTGGCATTGACATCTCCCCTTTGCAAGTGATTGCAAGTCTTCCCTCTTAGCATGTTACTCTTCTGTCCCATGACCACCAAAGGCTCAGCTCTCAAGAAAGTCTAAACATCTTGGAATGACCTTCAAAACCTCCCTCAAGGTTTGAAGAGAGTCAGCAGTTTGCCAGAAGTCATATTACTACTAAATGATGGTGCCCAGATACCATCCCTCATGGGGTTGGTTCTAAAGCCTTAACAACTAATTTCTAACCATACAGCTTATCATACAATCTGTGTTTAATCTGGAAGTGCGTAACTGAGATAAGAGATCCATTAAAGTGGCTCAGATGGTAAAGAATCTGCGTGCAATGTGGGAGACGTGCGTTTGATCGCTGGGTCAGGATGATCCCCTGGAGAAGGGAATGGCAACCCACTCCTACATTCTTGCCTGAAGAATTCCACGGACAGAGACAGACATCCTGGCGGGCTACAGTCCATGGGGTCAGAAAGGGTCAAACACGACTGAGCGACTACACAACTGAGGCAAGAACCTCATTACTTCCAATAGAAGAGACGGAACAAAAGCAGTGTCGGTGTACTTTCCTTTTCAGTTTGAACACAGGGTCTGTAATGCCTTTTCTTGTCATGTGTTTGCGCGTATGACACATGTGCACTGTCCCAGGCCAGGCAGTCCAAATGATAACAGCACGCCTCACTGCATGAGCAGGAGAATTATTAAAAGAACAAATAAATACAAGGAATCGGGGTTCTAAATCATTGGCTTGTAATAGCCCTGGAAAAAAGTGGTATTTTCATGAGCCAAAAAGAAGTACTAACTTCAATAGCTCAATTGAAGGTGTAACAATGCTGCCTTTATTCACTCTCTGTCAACAATGTGGAGAAGGTGGGAATAATTCCAGTCATAGAGTATCTGACACAACCTCCATTCCACTTTTCATCAATGGGGGTTTCTGACCAAGTGCGCTCCAGTGGTTTGGAAACATTTGAAAGGAAAACAGGCTTGTGGGGTCATTAAGGCTTGAGGGGTAACGAGAGATGAGAGGGAGGGAGTTGTCTGGAGGTTCCAAATGAATCAGGAGGAAGGTTTGTGTGAAAGGAGCCATTTAGCCTGACAGGTACAAGGCACAGGGTTTCTGAGAAACAATGTGCTTCTAACTGCTGGCTGAAAAGTTATTTCCTTTTCTGTCTTCTAAAATATGCAAGACTGTTTCCATGTTGTGATTTACAACTGGGTTAGGTTTCAACCACCTGTGGGCCTCTGCAAACTGTGGCGTGTGTTCCCAGTGAGATAACATGGTTTGACAGAAGCTTCACCACATCAAGAAAGCTAGAGAGATGAAAAATCCCACCCTGCTCTCTGGACGAAATGGTGATTGATGAAGAAAGAGAATATCAAGGAATCGCTCATTCACTGGAACCCAAAGTTAAATAAGGACTTCAATATAAATGAATTTTTCAGATGAATGAAAAAAATCTGTAAATCTTTTTCTTTTCTGCCTTGAGTAGAGTATAAAGAGCACTTAACATTTAAAAAAATAAACGAATATCATTCCAAGAGCATCCATGAGTATGCTGTCCTAGAAGGAAAATATATTGAATCATTCCTTTTACTATCAGTTAATAATTGATTACTTCTTTATCAAGGCACTGGAGTAATGCTGGAGGTTCAGTAGGGAATAAGACTGGCATGACCTCGACTCCATCAGGGCTGCTAAGATACGGAAGACAGTCTGATAAGCTTGTTACATTCTTGTCTCTGTGTATTTCCATTGGTGTTTGTGTGTTTAAAATGTCACTCAGTTAAACAACAAAAAGAAAACAGGACAAACAGAAGGAAAGAGAGAAAGATGGAAAGGAAGAGAGAGAGGAAGAAAAGACCATTGTGAGCATCTACTCTGTGTCAAGTATAATCTCAGGCACTGGCAATATAACAGCAAACAAGACAGGTGAGTCTTTTCCTGTTCTCCAAGGCAGAGATTGTAATTTATTATCTTTAGTTCTGTTTATCCTCAGCATCAGCATTGCACCTAAATATGTGTTCATTGGGTCCCTGAATAAAGGAACATGAACTGGTATGGTACAGGCTGGGAAAACCTATTTCACAAGTTTATTTGAAATGCATCAAAAATCAGAATATGATTTCAAATTATTTTTCCAGAAGCATTTCTTTAGAGTCTTCATGACATCAGACCTAGCACTTTACTAAATGGTTTCTTTTGCCATAAAATTGACGAAAGAAATGGTTGTCTGTTCTTTGTAATGGCACTTCTGCTTTATCTGTGAGAATTAAGAGTATGGTGAAAATGTTTGATGACTTTTTTTAGGGTGAGGCAGTTAAGAAGTTAGCCATGAAATGAAATGGGGGACTGGTAAGGGTAAGATATTTTAAATTTATTCTCTTACAGTTGCAGAATTGAGGCACTGTCCTTTGATATCAAGAAACAGGACTGTTAGCTTTGACAAAATATCAGATGTAGAGTGAAATATGGTACAAAGAAATGAAAATACAGCTAAGTGCTGGTTTATTTGTGGTGTACTAGTATGCTTCTAATAAGTGGATTGAGTCTGTCCTTCTGTGTTGATACTTGCAAATTGTCTGTTTCACCACATGTACATATTTTAATTGACTATTTGCTCATTAATTACAAGTAAGACTAAATGAATCCATGGAATATCAATCCCCAATGCAAACAAAATACCATTTACTCATACATTTAGACACATAATGTGAATCTCCAGTGATCTGCAAAGAGGAACACTAGCAACTAGTCTTGATTGAGTCAGTGCTGATGCAGGTGGCCTTTAGTGAGTTCTGCTTCCTCACCTACTCTCCCAGGCACTCCACAATCATGGAAAGACAGTGTTTTTAAGGTTGAGAAACTTATCTTCAGTGGAAAATAATTTGTATCTTCTCTTTCAAAAATTTTCAATCCAAATATTAGTTTGCTATCCATTTAACTATATGTGTGTTATTATAAGCAAATATTTAAAAATTTTAGCTAAATGCTATTACTCTATTGTGATTAATTTCCATAATATAAAATTATACTGAAGGATTGCAGGAAGGTCCTTTTATTAAAGCATTCTACTTGGCAAAATGCTGCTTAAGAGTTTTCACTTTCTATAGTTGATGGTCAGATACTCTGTGTGTTTTAAGTATGGATGTTTTAAGTATGCTTTAATTCATCCTGCTTATTTAACTTATATGCAGAGTACATCCTGTGAAATGCTGGGCTGGATGAAGCATAAGCTGGAATCAAGATGGCTGGGAGAAATATCAATAACCTCAGATATGCAGATGACACTATCCTTATGGTAGAAAGAGAAGAGAAACTAAAGAGCCTCTTGATGAAAGTGAAAGAGGGGAATGAAAAAGTTGGCTTAAAGCTCAACATTCAGAAAACAAAGATCATGGCATCTGGTCCCATCACTTCATGGCAAATAGATGGGGAAACAATGGAAACAGTGAGAGGCTTTATTTTCTTGTGCTCCAAACTCACTGCAGATGGTGACTGCAGCCATGAAATTAAAAGACGCTTACTCCTCGGAAGAAAAGCTATGATCAACCTAGACAGAATATTAAAAATCAGAGACATTACTTTCTGACAAAGGTCTGTCTAGTCAAAGTGATGGTTTTTCCAGTAGTCATGTATGGATGTGAGAGTTGGACTATAAAGAAAGCTGAGTGCTATAGAATTGATGCTTTTGAACTGTGGTGTTGGAGAAGACTCTTGAGAGTCCCTTGGGCAGAAAGGAGATCCAACCAGTCACTCCTAAAGGAAATCAGTCCTGAATATTCATTGGAAGGACTGATACCGAAGCTGAAACTCCAAAACTTTGGCCACTTGATGAGATTCATTGGAAAAGACCCTGATGCTGGGAAAGATCGAAGGGGTGAAGGGGATGACAGAGGATGAGATGGTTGGATGGCATCACCAACTCGATGGACATGAATTTGAGTAAATTCTGGGAGTTGATGATGGACAGGGAGGCCTGGTGTGCTTTGGCCACAGGGTCACAGAGTCAGACACGACTGAGCAACTGAACTGAACTGAAGTGAACTAAAGTATGGATGTGTCTTTTTAAAAACTTTTTATTTTTTATTGGAGTATAGCCAATTAATAATGTTGTGATAGTTTCAGGTGAACAATGAAGGGATTCAGCCATGCCAGGAGGTGCTATGTGCCGGGAGCCAGCATGAGGAACTCCGCCCATGGCAAAGGTCATGAGGAAGGACGCTTCTGCATATGCAAAGGCACGATCGAGCTTCAGGAAACCCCCTGTTCCCGAGCATCTACCCCCAAAACCAGAGTCTGCCTACTTTACTGTTTTATGCTCTCACCTACACCTCTGACTTTTCGGGGGGCTGTTCCCCCACCACCTCTCTCGGAGAAGGAGTTAACTTACAATTCCAGTTAATAAAAATTCCTGGGCGTGACAAGAGTGTTTCAACTTACAAACTCCTCTGAAGGTTCTCTAGCCTGCCTGAGCAGGCTCGACCGGCCACATGTGATTGTTTACAGCCTCCCAACCGTGAGAGGCACAAGATACTTTAAAACTTTCTAAATACAGACTCTTTTGAGAAGTTACAAAATTATTAGTATAGTATTAGTGGGTTGATTAGAAATTATATTGGTGAAGGGTTTTTCATTTGTTGAGCCAATATTTGCTGCTAAATCTCCATATTCCCTGCCCTTATAATGAATATAACTAGCATATAGGAAAAATAAGTATTAACCTTTAAGATTAATCATGTTAAACCTTAGGCTAAATAAATTCCTTTCTTGATTGTAACCCACTACACCCTCATCCTATAGGAATGCAACTTTATTTGGAGGGTGGCACCTGGTTTAAGAAAAAATCACCCCTGGAAAAAAATAAGTTTTCTAGTTGACTGACCGTTATCAGAAAGGGCCATAAAATGTCAGCAGGCCTCATGGCCAGAAGATGATGTAAAACCCCTAAGACCTTTGTATAATTTTATATGAAACACCTGATTGTGACAAGGGTCAGGTCTGCTGACCCTGTATTCATCCCTATGAATAACAAAAAGTATATAAGCAAACCTGAAAAATAAAGAAAATGGATCAGTTTCCGGAAAGACTGATTCCCCTGTGTCGTTCTTTCTTTCCCTTATGAAACACCTGATTGTGACAAGGGTCAGGTCTGCTGACCCTGTATTCATCCCTATGAATAACAAAAAGTATATAAGCAAACCTGAAAAATAAAGAAAATGGATCAGTTTCCGGAAAGACTGATTCCCCTGTGTCGTTCTTTCTTTCCCTTTCTGGCTGAATTCCCATCTGGAGCGTGGATGCTATTCCATGTAAACCAAGTTATTCAGCCTCTTTTTCTCCACTAATTTTCCTACTACACTATTCTTTTCTAATCTCTCTTTATATCTGTAATCAAATAAGTTTTTTCCTAGGACGCCGATTCCGTCTCCCCTTTGAATTACCCTGAATCCACCGGGGCTGGACCCTGGCAGCCATGTGTTTGTGTGTTCAGTCACTCAGTCCTGTCTGACTCTTTGGGACCCCACGGACTGCAGCCCACCAGACTACTCTGTCCATGGGATTTTCCAGGCAAGAATATTGGAGTCAGTTGTCATTTCCTTCTCCAGGGGAACTTCCTGACCCAGGGATCAAAACTGGGTCTCTTGAATTGCAGGCGGACTCTTTACCATCTGAAAGAACAGGAGGAGACATAAGAGATGTGGGTTTGATCCCTGGGTTAGGAAGATCTCTTGGAAGAGCATATGGCAACCCACTGTAGTATTCTTGCCTGGAGAATCTCAACAGAGTAGCCTGGCAGGCTACCTAGCAGGATAGTCCATAGAGTTGCAAGGAGTTGGACACAACTGAAGCGAATTAGCATGCATGCACATACATGTATCCATTCTCCACAAACTCCCCTCCCATGCATATCTTGATATTATTTTTTTTCTTTTGAGAATGCAGTTCAGTTCTACATATAATCCATTATTCACTCTAAATGCCCAGGAGGATCTGTAATACCCATCAATCAAAATTCCTTATACTGTTGCACACAAACACTTGAGGAAGAAGGGAACTGTGAACCTCAGTGTAAGACTCTCATTTTTTCTTCTAATAAATCCATTGACCTTTAAAGATATTCTCATAGTTGATGACAGTAAAACACAGCTTAAGAACAGAATCTTTAGGACTGGCATGAAAAGTGAAAGTCGCTCAGTTGTGTCTGACTCTTTGTGACCCCACAGGCTATACGGTCCATGGACTTCTCCAGGCCAGAATACTGGAGTGGGCTGCCTTTCCTTTCTCCAGGCGATCTTCCCAACCTAGGGATCGAACCCAGATGTCCTGCATTGCAGGCGGATTCTTTACCAGCTGAGCCACAAGGGACAGGCATGAGTACAAGGGAAAGCAGTGCCCAGCTGTGGAAGTCATTTCCTGATATGGATGCCTGACTCTGAGAAAGAAGAAGTGGATATGCTTAGGATTGCTATGGCTCCCTGGTGGCTCAGACAGTAAAGACTCTCTTGCTCAAACAAGAGAGGTATTTCAAGTAAATGAAAATTTAAATAAATACACCCAAATTTATTGATAAACAAGGGAATCTGACATCTGTTGAGGTTATTCCCAATCCTAAATATTTTTCTTAAGTAAAGTTTCTGGATGTAGCAAGAAAAGTTTTGAACTTCATGGGTATGAGGATATCACTGTATGGTAATAAGCATTTTCATCACATCCCTATTATAAGGAAGATGCTTGCAGACCCCTGTCTAATTTGTGGCAATTTCAGAAAGCGGCAGCTGATGTTCAAAGATGGGTTGCCAGTTCCTTCTCCAGGGGATCTTCTGGACCCAGGGATTGAACCTGGGTCTCATCCTTTGCAGGCAGATTCATTACTGTCTGAGTCACCAAGGAAGCACTAAGTAGTCAAACCTGATAGACTGTGGGGTGCTTTGCCATATAGCAGTAGGTAACTTGGACCACATGCCTTTTTAGGAAAATAGTTGAGCACTAGTATGACTGATGGAGACCAAGGTAAACTATAAGCCAGAAGGGCAGCATGAGAAGCTCATGATTTAAACCTGAAAAAATTTATTAGGGGCTTAAAATGGTGATTTTCCTCCCCATTTTTCTTTTTATATATCTATACATTTTCTTTCTTTTAAAAATAATTTCTTCCATTATAAACGAATGCAACAGTTTAACAAAACACTTGGAAACTGAAGAAAAAAGTATTCTCCTAATCCCACCAGGCTTACATCATTGCAGTTAGCTATTTTGGGAAATTACCATCAGTAGTTTTTTTTCCCTTGATCATGTGCATTTTGTGATATTAGCATTATAACCAAGGGTGGATCTAGATTAGTGGTACCTGAAACTTATATAATGTAATCGGGGTGGGGGGAAGGAAAAATCTTAGTTTGAGAGGAAATTTAAATACTTTTACTTGAAAATTTTCTTTCCAAAAATATATAACCATATGAAACACGTTGCTTCAAAGTCTCTAGGAGCTTTTGGAGGGGCTTGTGTAAAGGAGAGGCCCTATAGCTTAGGTTCCACTCAGGCCGCATGCTCAGCGGCTCAGTCGTGTCTGACTCTGCAACTTCCTGAACGGTAGCCCACCAGGCTCCTCTGTCCATGGAATTACCCGGCAGGAATACTGTAATGGGTGGCCCTTTCCTTCTCCAGAGGATCTTCCTGACCCAGGGAGAGAACCCGCCTCTTGTATGGCTCCTGCACTGACAGGTGGATTCTTACCAACACATTCCATTTTCTTTGTCTGGAGAAGCCTATGGGCAGAGAAGCCTGGGTCCACAGGGCTGCAAAGAGTAGGACAGGACTGAAGCGACTTAGCACGCATGCAGATAATGAATACATGCATATATTTATATTCTATTTTCTCTCATAGCATATATCAAAATAATTTTCCATGTCAAAGCCTAGCCTTTATGATATGAGCTTTAAAGATTGCATATTTTCCTTTTGAATTCGTGTCCTCTACTTGCCCTGAGGTGGAGTTTTTGAACCTTGTAACTATTGATATTTACATTTGGGCGTGGGTAATTCTTTGTTGAGGTAGACAGTTCTGTGCATTACCAAATGTCTCCTCAGGGGCAAAACTGCCCCTCCCTTTGAAAGCAACTGCCCTAATAAAACTCCTACTCTGGTTACTTATATTATTTTTTTTCCATTATAATTGAAGCATTTTCATGAATATAATTTTGTTCAAGTTTTAACTTTTTAAGTTAAACTCTTAGAAATGGAATTATTATGTTAAAGAGAATGGCACTAATCTGGCTTTTGATGTATAGTGTCAAATTCCCTTCTCATTATCTTAATTATAGGGCAACACAAGTTAGTATATATGTAGGTTCATCATATATACTATAATGAATACCAAAATACTACGTTTAAGCTATACAATATAGTTATATGATTATATTTAAGTCACTTATAGTCTACCCTCCTATAGAATGCTCAGCAAAGAACTTCTGAATTGACTCTTCCCCCTTTTCTTATTTTAAAAGTAAAAACCTTACATTTTGGAACAGAATCATTCTATTTCTGTCAACCAGGAGAAGGGACTTGAAAACACCATTCCAGTTTGTTGTTTCCCTCACTATCTGCCCGGTTTAGCCCTTCGCAAGGAAAGCCTGTGTGTGAACTCAGAAAGCAAGAAGGAAAGCTGTTTCAGTGTGACGGGCCTGCTGGATTGGGGATACTGTTGGCTTCTTGCTGGGCTCACTCCCTGAACAGGGAAGACAGAGCAGGCTCGCCAGCCTGGGTCTCCATCTCTTGGTGGAAATGAACTGCAGCTCTGGGGTCCCCCTGCACCCCCAACCCTACAAATCAACAAAGATTTCACTCTTTGTGTGTCAGGAAGAGAATCTAAAACATGGCTTTTTGCTCTTTCTGATGCCTGCTGTGAGCATCTGTCTCTGACAGAAATCTCTCAAGCCTGACTCCCTTTGCCACATGTTGGAAACATTCCCTCCTGTTGCTTTACTCCAGTTTCCCAGCGTTTAAGGAGCGGGCCACGCCTCTCTGAGCCGCCTGCCTCAAGGAGGTTTGTCTCTGAGGAGGCCACAAGCCCCTCTCCCAGGCCTGCCGCGCCCTCCACTCCTGCTCAGCTATGACGGCCAAAGCCCTCAGCCCCTGGGTAGGTGGGGTTGTCAGGTGAAAAGCTAAGCAGAGATGATGTCGTCATTGATCTACAATATTCCTACAGGTGAATATTAGGTAAGACTTCAAGGAATCAGTCTCTGTATTAAAGTAAGGCCGTGCATGCGTGCTAAGTCACTAGCTGTTTCTGACTCTGTGTGACCCTATGGACTGCAGCTGCACACAGACGAGCTGTTTAAATTTTAAAGGTGAGGTGAAGTCGCTCAGTCGTGTCCGACTCTTTGCGACCCCGTGGACTGTAACCTACTAGGCTTCTCCGTCCGTGGGATTCTCCAGGCAAGAATACTGGAGGGGATTGCCATTTCCTTCTCCAGGGGATCTTCCCGACCCAGGGATCGAACCTCGGTCTCCCGCATTGGAGGCAGACGCTTTAACCTCTGAGCCACCAGGGAAGCCCAAAAAGAATGTGCCATTTACTTTTTAAGATGAAAAGATGACTGTTCATCAAATTTCTGACAAATACTCATAGAAGCAGTAGATAGAAGTCATAAATATTAGTTAACATTGTTGAAATAAAGACATATTCACAGATATCCAAGAAAAGTATAGGTAATCCTTCCCTAAGCGATCACAAAATTAATGTATACTTCCAAATTTACTTAATGAATAGCCTCTGTTATGTAAACCATAAAATTCACAATTCTCAGATTATTGTATCAGAAGAACAAGAACGATTCTGAATTCCTGTGATCTGAATTTTGATTGAGGATCATAAAGTGGATTGTGAAAGACTTTATTTAGACTATATGGGAAATTAATATATGTTTATTCATAAAACTGAATGGCTTTTAATGTGTTTTGAAGAAAGGAATTGACATAATGCAGGTAGACAAGCAGCATAAAAGTCTGCACGTGAGAACGTTCCACGGCCGTCCACGCTCACATACAGGACTGATCAGGGTGGTCTGTCCTTCCATCTCCCCTGCCTTCCTCCCGTATTTCCTTTCTTCTTTTCCCAAATCTCTCTTTTCTTTTTTTTTCTTCTCACTGTCCCATTTTTTTCCTTTCCTTCTGAAGACTTTTTGCCAAATTTCATGAAAATAGGAGTGAAACATAGATTGTCTTTAAATTTTAATGTATTCTCATCCATACTCTCAAATTCCACAAATGGTTTTATGGATTTATTCTATTTCTGTTCACTGTGAGTCTTCATAATCAGTTAATATAAATTTACTATGTAAATTCACCCAGGATGCCCTTGACAAAAGCTGACACACAAATGGTGTGTCTGTGCCAGGGAAATGACAGACAAAGGAAGGGACATCAGGACCTCGCCAGCGACTCTGGCCAGTTCGGGAAGCCTGGTGTGAAGGGCAGGCCTGTGAGCCACGGGTCTGGGAAGACCTGCTTCTCCTACTGACGCCTGGCAACCAAAACTTGCACCTCACCCACCTTTTAATGGGCGAGATTATACAGTGTGTGTGTATTTAGTAACTGATAAAACAGCTTTCTTGCTGAAGAATCTAATATTACCAATAGCTCAGAAGAACTCACTAAGTTTCCAGTTTAGATGCTCATTTTGTTATATTTAAATAGAAATAAATGCAGGCAATGTAAAATTGTTTCACAAAACATATTAGACTGGCAAATAAAGCACTTTCTAGAGTAAGAAAGGAAACAAAATAATAATGTCTCAGAAAAGGTAATGGGTCTTTCCATACCCCAATTTACAGGGTAAGCAGAGCCCAGTAGATCAGACTTTACCATTAAATCCACTATCATTTGGACATTGCTATATATATATATATATATATATATATAATTTTTAATTTTTAAAAATAAAGTCAAATAAAATTAAACTAAAACTTAAAAAAAAAATGACTTAGGCTTTAACAGTTTCATGGGCCCTAAAATCTTGGATAAGTGGTAATGATTTTGTTTTTGATATAACATCATCACAACATTTTCAAAATATATATTTTTTAGTCTAGACAATTTTATAAACTCTTGGCGACCCCTTTTTCTATACCTTCGCTTCTCTCCACAGTCTGCTCGGGTGCTGCGCTAGTTGCAGGAGGGCAATGCAGGGACTCGGCCATACCCAGGGGGTGCTGCACGTGTGTGCTCAGTCGCTCAGTCCCGTCCGACTCTCTGCGGCCCCGGGGACCGTAGCCCACCAGGCTCCTCTGTCCATGGGATTCTCCAGGCAGGAATACTGGAGTGGGATGCCATGACCTCCTCCAGGGACTCTTCCCAGTCCAGGGGTTGAACCCAGGTCTCCCGCATTGCAGGTGGATTCTTTACCGACTGAGCCAACAGGGAAGCCCCCACTGGGGTGGTCAGAATGAATTCTTTAATGCATGAGGGGAGAAACAGAGGCTTAAGAAGCATTGATGAAATTACATAAGTGAGCATTAATTTTACATGAGCTCCATACATCCTAGAGAGTAGATTATAGATACAAATGTGGAATGTCGGCCTCATTTACTAGGCGGGTGTGTTCTAGGAATGAGGACTACAGGTACTAACTTCAACATAACATTCTAATTGCAGCTACTATATCATGCCATTTTTGTTCATAAAGTAAATTTCTTTAATCTGATTGGTTTAGACTAGTGTCAAAACAGCATAAAACATGCATTAACCATATTCACAGTTTCTCTGGAGACACAAATATGTGCTACAAGTGTAATTTAGTGTGACGTTTATCTCCCTAACATCATACCTTTTAAAGAGGAAAGCATTGCAGAGTCCTTTTTATACAGTTTAAATACATTGCTAACAGTGTGTACTTTCCTCTGATGAAACTTGCATTTTCACCCATACGAGGTTCACTCCTCTTTAGGCAAAAAGATTATGATTCTACCTATCTTTCTAAAGTCTCTACTTCACTTGTCCATCCTTAGCCCTTCAGTGTACCATTCCATCAAAGCTCAGTTTTAATTTTTACTGCTGACTGTCATCTAATCAAAAAGATTCATAGTTACATTAATCGATCAGTAGAAAAGAACAGAAATCCACAAGCAAATCAAAACCACAATTATTTGGTCCATAATAAAGTTGACATAACAAGTAGGTAGTGGAAATGATGAATTATTCCACTACTGTATAAATATATTTTATAAAATAGTATTTATTATATTAGATACATATATTATTTATACATAAATATATTAAATAACTATGTATTTGTATACATTTATATTTTCTATTGTATAAATACATATATTATAAAAGTTACTCATTATTAGAATCTGGGAAAAAAGTTGGATCTCAAACTCACACTTTATATCATGATCAACCCAGAACAACCAAATGCGTTTGTATATAAAACCTGAAAGCATTAGTTATGCTGCTACTCTACTGCTAAGTCACTTCAGTCGTGTCCGACTCTGTGCGACCACATAGACGGCAGCCCACCAGGCTCCCCCATCCCTGGGATTCTCCAGGCAAGAACACTGGAGTGGGTTGCCATTTCCTTTTCCAATGCATGAAAGTGAAGAGTGAAAGGGAAGTTATGCTAATAACAGACAAAGAAGACTTTATAGTAATTGATTGGTCTAATAATAAAGATGTAGAATTGTTTAAAAGTACAATCTTGAATTTCAATTTAGAGGAAAAGAACATTGTGTTTAAAAAAGTGAAAGTGTGAGTCACTCAGTCATGTCTAACTCTTTGTGACCCCATTGACTGTAGCCCACCAGGTTCCTCTGTGCATGGGATTCTTCAGGCAAGAATACTGGAATGGGTTGTCATTTCCTTCTCCAGGAGATCCTCCCAACCCAGGGATCAAACCTGAGTCTCCTGCATTGCAGGCAGATTCTTTACCATCTGAGCCACTGCTGCTGCTAAGTTGCTTCAGTTGCGTCCAACTCTGTGCGACCCCATAGACGGCAGCCCACCAGGCTCCCCTGTCCCTGGGATTCTCCAGGCAAGAACACTGGAGTGGGTTGCAATTTCCTTCTCCAATGCATAAGAGTGAAAAGTGAAAGTGAAATCGCTCGGTTGTGTCCGATTCTTCGCGACCTCATGGACTGCAGCCCACCAGGCTCCTCTGTCCATGGGATTCTCCAGGCAAGAGTACTGGAGTGGGGTTGCCATTGCCTTCTCCACTAGGGAAGCCCTTTTCATACATTGTGTTCCAGAATATGTAGGCATTTTTGAAAAATGATCACATATTAGCAATAAAGCTAATGTTATCAAATTTCAAAGTATTAGTATCATTGAACATATTCTCTGACCACATGCAATTTAATTTAAATAAATTACAAGAAAAGCCCCACTTTTTTATAGGTACAAAACATACTTGTCAACAGTTTGTGAGTCAAAGCATAAATATTAATGGAAACTAGACTATATGTATTAAGAGATGAATTACAGATGTACTATGCATTAAGGTTTGTAAGACTGAAACAAAATAACAGTTCAAGAAAAATTAACTAATCATATATTTACATTAGAGAATAAAATAGGCATGGAACTAAGAAGTGCTACATCCAATTTAGAGATTTACAAAATATAACTGACAAATGATATGATTTCATTCACTCAACTGAAAAGCTTAACTTATAAGTACTAGGAAGGATATGGTTTCACAACTCTCACCCACTCCTGATGGTAAGATAAATTAGACTACTTGTTTGGAAGTTAATAATAACATAGTTGGGGTGAAAATGCTCACAGTACATCATGCAGAAATTTCACTCTTAGTTATACTCCAAGAGTTACAAAATTTTTGAAAACATGTACAATGGAAGACATTGACAAGAAGATTAATGCAATACAGAAATAGAAAAATGTTAATTGGTACAAAAATGTCTACTGCTAGAATGGATAAATGAACTGCAGTGTGTTCTTACAATGGAATATCATATAAGCAAAGATGAAAGAACTACTCTCACATGGATCAATATGAATGATCTCAGAAATATAATGTTTCGAGGAAGAAGCAAATTGCAGAATTTATACTGAATGGTTCCATTTAGGTACCTATATTTTAAAATAATACATTATTTAGGAACCTATATATGTATATACATATATGAATCTATATATATATATATATATGTATACCTATTCTACTTATTCTGGAGAAGGGAATGGCAGATCACTCCAGTATTCCTGCATGGAGAATTCCATGGACAGAGAAGCCTGGTGGTCTACAGTCCATTGGGTCCCAAAGAGTCAGACACGACTGAGTGACTTACACTACACTATGCTACTTATAAATATACACATATATAGAAGTGGTAAAAATATAAAGAAAAAACAGGGGATCCTAAATAAATATTCAGGACAGTGCCTCTGTCTCCTGGGGTGGGAGGAGCGTCGGGATGGGTTTGGAGGGGCCCGCAGGGAGTGTCCAGGCGCCAGGGACATTCTCTGATAGCACAGAATCGCCCTACAGTGAGCATGGCGCCTGCGCGCACTCATTCAGCCGTGTCCGACCCTTTGTGACCCACGGACTGGAGCCCACCAATTTCTTCTGTCCATGGGATTTCTTGGGGAAGAATACTGGAGAGGGCTGCCATTTCCTCCTCCAGGAGATTTTTCTGACCCACGGAGCAAGCTAGTATCTACTAAAATCGCCAAAGCACATACTCTTATAAAACTAAGTATCAAAAATAACCCCACACATACATAGTAATGTGCATCTAAGGTAATTCACTGCAGCACTGTTTGTAACAGTAAAATATTGGAAACATTCTAAGTCGTATCCTAGAGGGCTGGTTGACTCAGCTGCGGTTCATCCATGCAATGAAATACAAGGGAGCCAAAGAAAAGATCACTCAAGTGCCTTATGACTTAGTGCATGAAGACTTCAAAGGCACTGTTGACAAAAGATTTACAGCATTGTATATAATATGTCAACAGCATATGCATAAAATAGGATGAAAATATATATACTTGTAAATTTAAAATTATTTTAAAGTATGTGAAAAATCAAGATAATTGTTTGAGGGGAAAGTAACAGGGTAGATGGGAAACAGCTAAGAGTGGGCTTTTTATTTTGCATCATTTTATACATTTTTCCTCTTGTAAAAAACATTTCACTTTTTATTGGAATATAGCCTATTAACAGTTTTCTGATAGCTTCAGGTAGACAACAAAGGGATGTTGAACTATTTGAAGATATTATTTCTGGAGAAGTGGACAGAATGGACTGGAGAAGGGTGTGAGAGAGACTCATGCTTTTTATCATCTATCATTTATTTGTTCCTTTTGAATTTGGTGACTGCAATACATCACTAGTATGAACTATTGATAAAATAAAAGACCATGAAAAAAATAAAAATAAAACCATCCAGTTCTCATTCACTAGGGCTCTGTTAAGAGACTGAACCAAAAAATCTGTCAATGATTAGCCAAATACCATAGAAATGGCACTTCCTTAAAAGATGGAACTTTTTCTGATCTATAAAAAAAATTTCACAAGAAGCAACAGGGTTACTGAAAACCCCTACAAATGTTCCCTGGGCATGTGTCAGAAGTTGTGCGGGAAGTGTTGTTCATAGTGTCTTGGAGAATGCTGCTGCTGCTGCTAAGTCACTTCAGTCGTGTCCGACTCTGTGTGACCCCATAGACAGCAGCCCACCAGGCTCCCCTGTCCCTGGGATTCTCCAGGCAAGAACACTGGAGTGGGTTGCCATTTCCTTCTCCAATGCAAGAAAGGGAAAAGTGAAAAGGAAGTCGCTCAGTCGTGTCCGACTCTTAGCGACCCCATGGACTGCAGCCCACCAGGCTCCTCTGTCCATGGGATTTTCCAGGCAAGAGTACTGGAGTGGGGTGCCATTGCCTTCTCCGTCTTGGAGAATGAGTAACATATATTTAAAATAACTGGACAGAAAATTTTAATTTTAAATATATGTTACTGGACAGAAAATTGAAATTATCTTTTTCTCAAAGATACAAGAAACTGTTAATAATGCCATAAAGAACACAGAGGTGCACATTTGTGTATATTTTAGTCTTTTGGAAAATGATAAATGGAGATATAATTAAATACAATCATGAAATTACTAAAGATTTTCATAAATTTCTTGATGAGAACACAATTTAAAATTTATCAACACTTCTTAAAATAGAACAAGAACAAACAGGCAAAATAAATCAGTGAAAAGTAAAAACATCAAGTATGTGAGTTTGTTCATGGGATTCTCAAGGCAAGAATACTGAAGTGGTTTGCCATTCCCTTCTCCAGTGGACCACATTTTGTCAGAACTGTCCACCATGACCCGTCCGTATTGGGTGGCCCCACATGGCATGGCTCATAGTTTCATTGAGTTAGACAAGGCTGTGGTCCATGTGATCAGATTGGTTAGTTTTCTGTGATTGTGGTTTCCATTCTGTCTACCCTCTGATGGAGAAGGGTAAAAGGCTTATGGAAGCTTCCTCAGGGGAGAGACAGACCTGAACATTCTTTGGAAGGAATGATGCTGAATCTGAACCTCCAGTACTTTGGCCACCTGATGCAAAGAGCTGACTCATTTGAAAAGACCCTGATGCTGGAAAGGTTGAAAGTGGGAGGAGAAGGGGACGACAGAGGATGAGATGGTTGGATGGCATCACTGACTCAATGGACATGAGTTTGAGTAAGCTCCAGGAGTTGGTGATGGACAGGGAGGCCTGGCGTGCTGCAGTTCATGGGGTCACAAAGAGTCGGACACGACTGAGTGACTGAACTGAACTGATGTGTACTTGAGATATGATAAAAATCTATTATTGAAGATACTGGACATGCAAATATCTACATGTGGACCTACCTGTGCCTCCACAATGAGAAATCATTAAGAGGTTGGTGTGTGGAGCTCTATTTTCACTGTCAAACCATCACAACTTTAGCAGAATCTCCTCAAACTTTTTTATCTTGTCTGTTGTGAGTTATATAGGAAATACCCTTTCAGTTTCTATAGGAATTGTCACAGTTTTTAATCTCCTTTTTTTTTCTCACTAGGGAGATTGAGAATTGAATACTACATGATCTAATCTTGGCCATATGTGTCCACAAGGAAGACACATAACCTCTCTGGGTTTTAGTGTCATTTTCTGTAAATGATAATGTCCCTTCTATGCCTATCATTCTACAATGCCAGAGTGACCACTAGAGGCTTCTAGAATTCCTGCAACTCTCATTAATAAGTCCTTTTTACACTGATACAAATCAAAGCAGCATTTCCTTGAGTCTTCTCTTACAAGATGTTATCAGCTGCAATGATTAAACAGATAGGACTTTATCTTCTTTTACATGAGAAGTATGAAAATATATGGATTCTGTCATTGGTTTATCAGCTTAACAATTTCAGGACTGGCATCTTTACAGTTCTACTGGGCAGACCCTCAAGGTCACAATATGTCTGCTGCAGATCCTGCCAAACAAGATAAAGACTATCTGCAACATACTTAAGTATATTATAAATATACAAATATAAAATTCACTAGCTATGGCCTAGATCAAGAAAGAATATTTTTAGCACTTTAGAAACTACATCTCTCCTAGACAATACCAGGGCTCACAGAAGCAACTGCTACTCTGACACTGATCCTGTAAAATGACTGTGCTTCTGTTTAAACTTCGTATAAGTTAAACCAAATGTTTATACATATTTATTCTCATATGCAAGGTTTAAAAGACAAAGTAGAGCTTAATTTTTAATTTGCTTGGAATGAGCTACCACCTGGTATTTCATACAGATAATGGTCACCATTTGTGGAGCTCAGAGCTGCATACCAGGTGCTATCTAAGAAATGTACATCCATAATCTCATTTGATCTTTTCAATAATGCAATAAGAAAGGGACAGTTATGTCCATTTTCTGATAATAAATCTGAAGCTGAGTGGAAACTAGATTGCACATCTCACAAGGCTAGTATGTGACTCAGCAAGAATGCATACCCAGGTGTATTTGACATCATCTAGCTGTTTCTGGACATGACTGAGCGACTTCACTTTCACTTTTCACTTTCATGAGTTGGAGAAGGAAATGGCAACCCACTCCAGTGTTCTTGCCTGGAGAATCCCAGGGACGGGGGAGCCTGGTGGGCTGCCGTCTATGGGGTTGCACAGAGTTGGACACGACTGAAGCGACTTAGCAGCAGCAGCAGCAGCAATTTCTGATATCCCTGTCCATTGCTTAACAATTACCTGAGATCAGTCCTTTAGAACTGCAAACGCTTGAGCACCAGATAAAAATCTAAACAATTATCAGAGGATGCTAGCACTAGCCCTGCTTTTCTCCACTCTTCAATAAAAGTTAAAGCCAAGGTACCAGAGATGAAGGATCAAAGGCCAATTTAATGACAGATGTAATTACCAGGCATGATTTTCAGAATAAACTGTTTTCTTCACTCACTACAAGCTTTACTAGAAAACTGAAACTGTGGGTGAATGTTAACACAGCTTATCATATTACTGCTAACTGGGGCCATTTTTCATTAAAATGTAATTATTGCCCCCAAGACATCAGTATACAAAATTATACAGAATGTAATGAATTGAGTAGCCTGGAAGAGCAGCATGAATTCAAAAGTATACTTTGAGTAAAGACAACTCTCACACAATTTTACCATATTGGAGGACAATAATGATGTTCATTACCCAGGAATGGATGATACAAAGATAAATCAGAGCTAAGGCTTAGAGGTGAAGGTACCTGGAAGCTTAGGACACCATACAAACCAAGAGATTTTCTAATCCCAACCGGTAAGATGATATTAATTTGTATAATATATTAGAAATTGCAAATAGGTTTTACATTACAGAAACAAGGCCTCAGTTTAAAAAAGAAAACAACTGAGAAAATGTTAGAATACATTTGATAAAAACCCAGGCACCTATAAAACATGACATCATCAATTAAAACGAAGCAGCCAATACTTAAGTAAAATTTGAGGTCTGTGTAAAACTTCATTTATATGAATGAATACAGGAACCCAACTGGTTTTTCTAATAATTCCTTTAATTGACAGATGAATGGATAAAGAAAATGTGGTATACACACACACACACACACACACACACATACACACAATGGAATACTACTAAGAAACAAAAAGGGATGAAATAATGACATTTGCAGCAATATGAACGAACCTAGACATTATCATACTAAATAAAAGACAAATATTGTGTGCTATCACTTATGTGTGGAATCTAAAAAAAATTATACAGGTGAACTTATTTGCAAAACAGACTCACAGTCATAGAAAACAAACATGGTTACCAAAGGGGAAAGAGGGAGGGATAAAAATCAGTAGTCTGAGATTAACCATGATGTGTGATCACTAACCCAGAGCCAGATATCCTGGAGGATGGAGTCAGTAGGCCATAGGAAGCATCACTACGAGCAAAATTAGCAGAGGTGATGCAATTCTAGCTGAGCTATTTCAAATCCTAAACAATGATGTTGTGAAAGTGCTGCACTCAATATGCCAGCAAATTTGGAAAACTCAGCCATGGCCACAGGACTGGAAAATGTCACTTTTTATTCCAGTCCCAAAGAAAGGCAATGGCAAAGACTATTCAAACTAACACATAATTGCACTCATCTCACATGCTAGCAAAGTAATGCTCAAAATTCTCCAAGCCAGGCTTCAACAGTACTTGGACTGAGAACTTCCAGATATTCAAGCTATATTTAGACAAGGCAGAGGAACCAGAGATCATATTGCCAACATCGGTTGGATCATAGACAAAGCAAGAGAATTCTAGAAAAACATCTATTTCTGCTTCATTGACTACGCTAAAGCCTTTGACTGTGTGGATCACAACAAAATTGTGGAGAATTCTTAAAGAGATGGGAATACCAGACCACCTGACCTGTCTCGTGAGAAAGCTGTATGAAGACAAGAAGTAACAGTTAGAACTGGACATAGAACAACAGACTGGTTTGAGTTTGACAATGCCTCTGAGAGGGTATACCTCTGTTTCAAGTCTTCCCATGTTCTGGCAACCCTAGGCTCCAGGCTTTTGACACAGGTCCCTTCAGGGTCTGACACCCTCAGGACAAGATGCCAGGGAGAAGGTATCACAGGGGTCCCCAGCCCCCGGTACAGGTCCATGACCTGTTAGGAACCTGGCCGCACAGCAGGCGGTGAGCGGTGGGCCAGGGCGAGATGCTTTATCTGCATTTACAGCCACTTTATCACTCACATGACTGCCTGAGCTCAGCGGGTTCACAGGATTCTCTTAGAAGCCTGAACCCTATGGTGAATCGAGCATGCGACCGATCTAGGCTGCATTCTCCTTATGAGAATCATGCTGAAACAATCTTCCCACCCCACCCTAATCTGTGGAAAAATCGTCTTCCATGAAACCTGCCCCTGGTGCCAAAAAGGCTGGAGACTGTTAGTCCTAACAAAATTCTCCTGATCCACTCCTTGCAGTTTCCTGAATGGAGTGTGATGCTATCTCTCTATGCAAGTTGCCTAACTCCTCTAACCTCCTGATGGATTTGTTTGTTCCTTTTCAAGATTTGGATCCAGTCCCCACCCCTTCACTGGTTAAACTCACTCTCTGTGAGAAGTGGCATATACATAGCATACAGGACCTGTCACCTTTTACTGAATGTGTTCTTCATTCACGTGTAACTATAAGAATTGTGAAGCCTGGAACTGTGTTGAATTCCTCTCTGGTCATAATAATGGGGATGTGGAAAAGCTTTGCGGAATGGTTTCCTGGTTGAATGAATGACCTGCCACCTTGACTATGACTTGACTATTACATCAATCTTGCCTGAGATTTTAGTTACCAGAGTTTTGAAATTTAAAACCCTTATTTGTAATTAGTAATATAGAAAATTAAACTAAAAAATAATGCATAAATGGATGTTAGGTCCTTAATTTCTTTCTGCCTATACAAACCTGAGATTCTTAAAGAAACAATTCAATCCTAGTATTCCAAGTTGGCTAAATATAGCTATGGCTATTTGGCATATTATAAAATTAACTGACTCAGAGACTTTAGACATGATTTGTACTTACCCATGTAAAAGGAAAACTGCCCCTGGTGGGTTAGATTGTTGTCCTGAAAGGATCACTCATTATCTTTCAAACCCTTGAAAGGATGACATCTCTCTGCTCCATATAATCTGGGCTTGGTCATGTGACTTGGTTTAACCTCATCAGGAGCAAAGGGATTACACACTGGGCTGAACTGCGAGCCTGGCTTTGACCAATATAATAATGCTAGCAGATGCGGAGGAGGCTTGCAATGTGCCTGCGGGGTTGGAAGTGTTCTTCTATGCACCAGCCATCGCTAGGGCAAGGCTGAGAGGAGATGCATGAGGACCAGATGGCCCCCCAGTCTCCCCACCTGACGGAAGTGAGAATAAATGTTGTTTACACCTCTGCACTTAAGGGTGTTTGTTACACATTAACACTTAATATGTGCATTTTCTATAAAGACATTTCTTTATATGGTGCCTCCCTCAAAGCCAAAGACATGCCCAGCTAGACAGCAAATTATTTCTGATTGAGGCCCTAAACACTGACCTGATCCACACTGGGGGAAGTAGAAATTGGGAAGGAAGTTCTAAGTAACTGCTCTTTAAAGGGGTGATATAAGTTTCTGGACAGAGCATGCATCAATTTGCATAACTATGGGACACAGGAAAACAGCTACATTTGAAAGCTGGCCAACATTGACACAAATTCAGAGTGTATGACAGGAAGAAAGTTGTGGGAGAGGTAAATGATTATGGTAACATTTCTAATAATTATATACGACCTGAGAATATTTACTGTCATAATTACAAATACAATTACAGTAATGGTGTTTTCATGCTAACAGTTATTAGTTTAATAAAATCACTGCTCTAATAAAGCAGATGCTAGTACTGAAACAGTTTTTTAATTGAAGGGCTATTATTACAATCACCTTAAAACAGGAACATTAAAGAAGTGGTAGTACTGTTACAGTGTGGGACTGTTTCTCCAGGGCAGAATATATTTAAACATCTATCATTTTTTACATAGCAATACAGTTAACTCCTGACCAATGTGAGGGTTAGTGGCACCCATTTGTGTTTCTGCATTCACAGATTCAAGGAACCAAGGATATGGATCTGTAGTGGCTATTCATTCATTGAAAAAAAGTCTGCACATAAGTGGACCCCAAGCAGTTCAAACTCATGTTATTCAAAGGTCAACTGCATTTTCTGTCTTGACTAACATTTGCCTTTGGTTCTCCCTCACCGCCATCCCTGACTTTTATAAGCTAATTCATGTCAGTAAGTCGAAATATCTTTTAACCTAAGACCTAGCTATGTGATCTCTAGGTCTAACCCAGAATTGCAGAACCAGAGTCTGACTATAGCAAGATTCATATGCACATTAAAATATGCAAAACTGCTGTAAAAATAGCTCCTTATCACAAAAATGTATTAAAATCTAATGTCCAAAATTACATGGTAAAATCCAGGGTTTATTTCTATATAATTGAATCAAAGTCAATAGTAACAATGTGGTCTATGCAGCAGTTTTAGCATCACCTGGGAATTGTTAGGAACCCAGCACTTCAGCCCATCCCTGCAGGACTGTAGAATAATCTCAGTTTTAACAAGATATTCAGGTGATTTGTATGAATATTACAGTTTGAGAAGCTGAGCTCTGTGTTTCCTTTCTAAAGAATTTCTTTACATCTGAAGCAAAATATAATACTATAGGAATATTCATTTATCCATACTATATGGGCTATATCATGAATAAACTAAAATTTACTGTTTTAATATTTAACCATAGTTTTCTTTGTTAGGGCAGAAACAACATTATGGGAAAATAGGCACAATATTGCTTAGGGATAGGATTTCTTATTTTTATCTTTCTTTTTAATAATGAAATTTAAAATGATTTTGCTTCTTCACCTTTTGTATCCTTTGCATTCATCTGAAACTACTAATTTGGCCCTATCCTCACCCAGTAAGTTTTAGGAAACACTATGCTATTTAATGACAGCAACAAGCAGTAGAGGGAATAGAATTTTTACAAGACTTTAATGGGGATGTAACTCTTGTTTTCAGCGCTTGCTGTAAGTATAGTTCAATTCAAACATTTTGAATTATTCAGGATATTCTAACACACTTGGTGCATGAAAACAAAGATAACTGTTTATATTTATAACATGCAATTTGTCTTACTGAAACTTAACATGAAATGCATTCTGTACCCTATTGTCATTTAATAGATTACTTGTCCTGCAGTAAATGAGTGAGTATACGTGTATGCCCTTCATTACTGCCAGAGACTCTAATACTGAGTTCATGGCTTAAGAAATTTGTCCCCATCTATAGCTCATGTGACTTTCTCTTAGAAGAAAAAATATCTCTGGTCTCTTCTCTTTGATTAATTTTGCCGGTTCTTGTCCATCACATACATAGAATAATACAGTTCAGCTCATTTCAGTCACTCGGTTGTGTTGGCTCTGTGACCTCATGCACTGCAGCATGCCAGGCTTCTGTGTCCTTCACCATCTCCCGGAGCTTGCTCAAACTCATGTCCCTGGAGTTAGTGATGCCATCCGACCAAGTCATCCTCTGTCATCCCCTTCCCTTCCTGCCTTAAACATTTCCCAGCACCAGGGCGTTTTCCAATGATTTGGCTCTTCTCATCAGGTGGCCAAAGTATTTGAGCTTCAGTTTCAGCATCAGTTTTTCCAGTGAATATTTGGGGTCAATTTCCTTTAGGATGGACTGGTTGGATCTCCTTGCAGTCCAAGGGACTCTCAAGAGTCTTCTCCAACACCACAGTTCAAAAGCATCAATTCTTCAGTGCTCAGCCTTCTTTATGGTCCAACTTTCACATCCATACATGACTAATGGAAAAACCAAAGCTGTGACATATGGACTTGTTTATGTCAGATTTAAATATTGAACCCTTTTGTTTCAACATTTAAAGAAAGAAGCCACAAAATAAAAAATGGGAGAAAAGTTGATATAAATTCTTCAAAAATCTAAAACAATTCATTTAAAGAATATTTTGGAGAAGTTGTAGTAGGCTTATATTTACACAGCTTCAATACTTTCCCCAAATACAACCACAGCGAAGAAAAGAAATTATTTAGTAGTACTAACTTCTATGAAATGATTAAAGCAACTTAAAAAGAACCTGATGCTGGGAGACTGAAGGCAGGAGAAGAAGGCGACAGAGGATGAGATCGTTGGCTTGCATCACTGATGTAATGGATATGAACTTGGGCATATTCCGAAAGATGGTGAAAGACAGGGAGGCCCGGCTACAGTCCATGGAGTAGCAAAGAGTTGGACATGACTCGGCAACTGAATAAACAACAAACTGAAACTATATCACCCATGTCTAAATTGTGATTTTTGTTGTGAAACAGTAACTTGTTTATAGTTTATTTACATATTTTTCTGTAAATGCTCACACTATCTCAATGAATAAGAAATATTTTTAAAGTGGTGATTGCACACTTTATAGTTTTGTGATTAGAACTTCATCATTCTTTTAATTCCAAAATAATCAATCACTTAACCACAAATCCAATAAAATTTAAGTAATATGGACTGAAATTTTTGAATACAAGACATTTTTTCTGCTTCTACTTAAAATAATGGCTGTTCTATCTAAAAAAAATTAGGTGCTAACATGGTAAAAATCCTCTCCTTTAGAAGTAGTCCAGCTGAGGTTTAATTAACTTCTGCAGAACAGCAATTAAAAATTAATTTGCTTCTTCTGTGAGGAGTAAATTTAAAAATTACAGATTAAAAAAGATCAGTATTATCCCCCCAAATACAATTCAGACAATTAATTTTGTTATGAATATAGAGGATTCACTTTGGCTAGTGAAAATTTCTCTCTTGGAAGCAAAAACTGTCCCAGTTCTGAAGTCATTTCGTTACTAGAACAAACAAGATCCTCATCATAGTTGACACTAAACTCCCTCTGATATCACCAAATCTTTAGGGCTCAGACATAGTAGACAAAATGATGATTTCTACAACCCAAGAAAATCTTCTCAGACTCTTTGTCCCTTGTTATCCACAAAGTCTGTATTAATCAATTAGTCAAATATTATTCAGTCCTTCACTGTGAATCATAAAATTATTGTCACTGCCAGAAATGCTGGTAAGTGTTCCCTAATATAGTTCCTCAAAAGAAAGCAGAAATATAAACAAAGAGATGAGCAACAAAGAAGATGGCAATGCTTTTTCATGCCTCCACCAGCCCTTAAGTGGCTTAATGGAGCAATGGTGTACCAAGCATTCACCTGAAAGTGTACATTTACTCCTGGGTCTTCAGAAGCAAAGCTAGACTGAAGTCACCTCAACAGTCTAAATACTGACAAAACAACTTTTATTTATTTATTTTTTTACTGACATCTAATATTTTTAATGGTTTTTCTCATGCCAGCGTCTTTAGTAGAGGGTGCCACTGTCTAAAAACTAAACCAACTTAATGTTAATTAACTCTACAGCTACTGTCATTTTTTCTTCATATATTTTATAACCAGAAAGAATAATATAGTTCAATGAACAGCATTAACTAGCTTTCTGTTAGAATATAAGCAAAATGGTAACCATCAACTGCCTTTGATTAGACCTCACTGAAGGATTTTTCATTTGAATTTGTGTTTATTTACCAAGCACGTGGAAAATGCGTTCAATAACCTTCCTGCTTTCAGCTCAAAGTGATGACTTCATTTCCAGTTGTCTTACAAGGATTAGTGCTTGTTCTTGTAATATGTGTTTGGAGGCACTCTGAAGCAAGGTGCCATTGTCATTGTCTGCCCAGACCCAGGCAGAGGGTTCACATGATGTTTCTGCTACAATACAGCATGAAGACTCCCAACGTTAGTAATAACCAGTGAAGTTTAAACACTGAATTGCTACTACTGAAAAACTGCAAAACTTTGGTAGTCAATTAATTGTAATTTTTAATAGACACTAAAAGAAAATACTAAAATATAAATATTTAGGCAGTCATGCAGACAAGGGTGAATTGCAGGAAGTTGTCTGCCCCAGGAGCAGATAACTGAGGAATGGATTATCTGAAAGAATTTCTAAACATCTATAACTACAAGTTTTTTTTATTATTACTGTCATCCTTTCCTGGCAATTCTTAACAAAGTCAGTGATAAAATGCTTCCCTCTCACCTGCTCCCTTCTCCTGCAAAAGAAAACTCTGTTGGCTCAAACAATTGCTGAGCTTCCTACTGAATTTTCATAAGACACATATGAAATACAATTCTCTCTATATATATAACTCTATGTATTTGTTTGGGTCTCAACACAGTGACAAAATGATGACTTTTACATTCCTAGATAATCTTCTCAGACTCTTTGCCCCTTGTTGGCCATGAGATCTACGTTAATTAGTCAATCAAATAAAGCATTACGCAGTTCTTAACTGTGGGTTAGAATTCATAACCACAGCCACAAATGATGGTGAATAGTGTTCCATAATGTGATCATAATATTTATTTAACTATATATTCTCATTCTACCTTGACTTTAATAATTGCTTACTATGGACTGCAGCATGTGGGAAAACATACTCCCTAGCATTTTCACTATCCCGAAGGGTTTGCAACGTATTACTATGATTTTGACAACTGTTACTTTCTCAGATCAGCCATGAAGTAACCTCAGATTTACTGAGGTCAACAAATTCCTACCTAGTATGACCATGATCTTATAATTTATTGTTGAAACCATGACACTTGTGAGACTAAAAGGATTTTGACTAAGGAGCAGGATATATTATATTAATAGCCATATATAACAGCTGTATTGAAGATATTTTAAAGATAAATTTCAATAATAACATCCTATTTAAAATGATGCTGTTAAAGTGTTACGCTCACATGTCAGCAAATTTAGAAAACTCAGCAGTGACCACAGTGTTGGAAAAGGTCAGTTTTTATTCCAATACCAAAGAAGGGCAATGACAAAGAATGTTCAAGCTATCTTACTAGCTCATTTCACAGGCTAGTAAGGTTATGCTAAAAATCCTTCAAACTAGGCTTCAGCAGTACATGAACTGGGAACTTTCAGATGTACAAGCTGGACTCAGAAAAGGCATAGGAACCAGAGATCAAATTGCCAATATTTGTTGGATCATAGAAAAAGCAAGGGAATTTCAGTAAAACATCTGCTTCATTAACTATGTGAAAGCCTTTGACTATGTGAAAACATCAACTATGTGAAAGCATCACAATAAACTGTGGAAAATTCTTAGAGACAGGAATACCAGACCACCTTACCTGTCTCCTGGGAAACCGTAAGTGGGTCAAAAAGCAACAGTTAAAGACCTTCAAGGAACAACCGACTGGTTCAAAATTGGGAAAGGGTTACAACTAAGCTGTATGTTATTATCCTGTTCTTTTAACTTACATGTAGAGTACATCATGCAAAATGCCAGGCTGGATGAAATACTAACTGGAATCAAGACTGCCAAGAGAAATATCAACAACATCAGATATGCAGATGATATCCATCCTACACATCAGAGTTAAAACTTATATCCAGAAAAGCTAGTTAAATTCTCCTGCTGTGTCGAGTTATTCCCTCAAGAAAAATGAAAAACAGTGCTTTCCCAGTTGTCTGTTTTAACAGATTTCTCCAGTAATAATAGCAAGTAATTTGCATGTAATCTAACCCATCTTTAATTAAGCTGTTATCCCATTCACTCCCTTAAAGGCCAACTTGTATCTCCAAACAGATGTGACATAATTACCAGCTCCAAGACTGCTTCTCAACTGAGTCCAATGTATTTCCCCTCCTCTCTTTTTTAGATGCTAAAATTTCCATGGTTTCTTGGAGAAGAGTTAATCTCACTGAGCAATTTGACAGTTTCAGAAAATTGTCTCCATCAAATCTAGGAAAACAGGATATATTTTACAGAGCATTTCACTTGATATCCCAGCAATGAGAAATTTGGCATTGTAAAGACTTTATAGGCTTTTAAATTTATATCTGAAACACACCAAACAGACACCAAGGTTCTATTTCTTTATACTTTCTACTTCTTTCTTCCACTAACTGGAAAAGGACATAAACATTTAATTTCTATTTTATTTACCAACTGCATCAATTCAAAATGTCTCTGGTGGGATAACTAAAATCAATATCTATCCCAGCCCATGTTTCCCACATAATCACAGAGGGTTGACACAGAGCAAGTTACTGAGACTCAAGAGTGTCTTCTCCTCACTTAGAGAAGAGGCAACAGACACAAGAAAAAGAAATGACCCTGGAAGAAAGCACAGGGCAAAAATAATTGCCACCGGTCCTCCTTGAATAAGGGCTTGCAGATTCATTTTCGTAGTGAGAACTACCCTGTATGCTCCTTCTGGAGAGAAAAGCTACAAAAGAGCAGAGCTGCTCAGGTCTCAATGCTGTTCTGGCAATAGTGGACAATTCAGACTTTAGGGGGCCTCCAGATAGTATCATTTTATGCTGTTTTCTGTTTTCCTGGTGACTTATGGGAAAAACTGTTTTTAGGGTGAGGTCAAAGAAAAAGATAAGAGAAACTCAAAAGAAGGAGAACAAGAAGAGAGGCAGAGGAGAAAGAAGTCTGGAGCAGGGGCTGAGGCACAGGCATATTATTTTTTAGTTATGTGAATTTCATATGAAACCCCCAAAATATTGGGGCTCAGGAAACAACTAAATTAAAACTTAAACGGACTTCTGCTTTTGATTGATATTCCTCAGAAAATATTTATCAGTATGTTTGCCATCAATTTGATATTTCTGGACACATGGAAGAACTGCAAGTCTCCACCCAGGATACATCAACTGGAGTGGCCGGGGTGACTTCTGAGTGGACACTTTCAAGAACTACGACAGGATTTGTCACTGGTCCTTCCCTTCTGCTACAGTAACTGGCAGAGTGACTGGATGCAACAGATGGGGGCTGCTCCGTCCCAGGGTCCTCAGAGAGAACATGACGCAGAGCACAGCGCCTGCCTGTCCACAGGGAGGACCTGACTGCGGTGCAGCTCGACTGGGAAATATGCTTTGTAGTAAACTCTTTTGCCAAACACGCAATTAAAACTATGCCTTTGAAGTAAAGCCTCACATCCCTTCTTTCTCTCCTTGTCCCAGCTCCAGCCCTTTAGAGATGTCAGTGTCATCCTGTGCAATGTACGAAAAATAGACAAGGGTGTAACAGGGACAAAACCGGCTACATTATTTTCTCTCCTGCAAACTTACGAGTTTACAGGCTCCCCTGGACTTCTAAATTTTTGTTAAATGTTTTTTATTTAATATTTAAATGAGAAATATACTCCCATGATTCAAAATTTTAAAAATGTAAACAATGAAGTCTTTCTCCAAGCCTTGATTCTATCAGCCCAATCCTAACCCTCAATTCCTTTTTATTTCTTTTTAAAATCTTTATTGAATTTGTTACAATATCGCTTCTGTTTTATGTTTTGGTTTTTTGGTCAGGAGGCATGTGGGATCTTAGTTTCCCAATTAGGGATCAAATCTATGCCTCCTGCCTTGGAAAGTGAAGTCTTAACCACCAGGGAAGTCCTTGTTCATTTTGTTTTAAATATACACATGTTTCCTTCCAGAGACTTTTACTTTTTATGTCTGTGGTAGTATCAGAGTTTCCCTGAGAGCACAGAAGGTAAAGAATCAGCCTGCAATGCAGGAGACCCCACACACTGTCATATTAAATATCTGTTTTTAAGAGAGACTATTTGTAAATAAGCAATCTAAATCATTGTAATTTATGAGGAAAAAAGGAAAATAAACCAATAGAGTTTGATTAAAAGCTTATGAGATAAGAAATTAAGTAATTTTCTTTTCTCTCCATATTCATCCAAAAAGTTGTCTATTAGGTAAGAAAAGAGAAGGGACAAAAACTGATATTCTTAAGATTTGGTCTGTGGAGTATTTTTCATGTATACTGATGTAGCAGATAGAGTGTCTACCAACCCTTCAGGGTAAGAGAGAAATTAACGGAGTTGGAGGGAAGAAGTGATGTCAAGGAGAGGATGGGATTGAACTACACGTAGGAGTTGGACAGAGGCATCTTGCCAGGAATCCCAGGAAAAGGAAGAAGCTATAGTTTTTAGTAAAACTAAAGCTTTACTTCAAAGGCATAGTTTTAATTGCATGTTTCCCAGGGAAAGGTAGCATCTCTTAGAAATAAAAGAAATAGCTGATATGAGCAGCTACCACCATGGTTAGAGAGTTGGATGTTGTTCTAGGAGTCTGGACACATTGTATTATTGGAGGTGTGTTGAAGGAAACAGTTCATCAATTGGAGACTGGAAAGATTACTTCTTAGTATTCCTTTACTATTGGTGGGTTTCATGGTTAAGTGTCCAGTGTATCCTCTTCTCTATTAACTAATTTGATCTTCATATTAAGCTCTAAGGTGGATCTCATTTTGTCATTGTTCAGATAACGGTCAACTCAGGTTCCAAGATTTCCCAGCACATAGTTGGTCAGTAGAGGGTCACACACTCCTTCCTGTTGAGCTCTGCCCAGGACTGTGGAAGCATAGCGACTGGCTGAAATTGAGTTGTAGAGGACACTGAATTGCCCAAGGTTTATGGATTTTCTATAACTTGGAGAAAGGAAATAGGAAAACATGTGACATGGTAATAAAATAAAATTAAATAGTTTTGTGAACGTATTCTAAGAATTACCAACAAAATGGAAAAATATTGTCTTGGATTGGGATCTGTACACATTCACCAAGAAATAGTCCAAGAATTTTGCTAAATGCACACAGAACAAAATATTTTCTCCAAGGTCTGGAGAGGAGCACTTGAAAAACTACTCACACAAACAACAGAGTTAGTGTTAACCAAAACTTTGCAAATTTTATAATCTATGAGAATGCAGTTATTCAAAGAATAACAAGAACTTGAAAATGTTCAATGGATAAATGCACTTAGATATGGATAAACTAAATTTAATGCAAATCATTGGGTCAAAAAATAAATAAACATTTTATTTCCTCTAAATAAGGACACATATGCATGTAAAATATGATATGTAACTGTAAATTAAAGATTTTCAAAGTGTAAACATATACATCTGCCTTGTCAATGTGAGAAAATTAGAAAATGTTAGCAATATGTTAGGAAATTAATTTTCAGAAAAATGTATGGCTATTAATACTACCTTTGTCATTCACTGTGACAGAGCTGACAGGAGTAAGAAAAGATTTAAATGTCAGAACAGTTCACGTCAAGTATCTTTCCTTTTTGGAATACTTTAAATATATACATATATTCATAGTTCCGCTATCTTTAGCATAAGCATTGTTAATTTTAGTTTATACAGTGGTATTTTTATGCAGTAGTCATTATATATATTAAAAATACAGAGCAGTCAGTAATAAAGAAGATAAATGTTAAATTCATTCAACAAAGGAAGGGAAGTCATATATATATATATATATAACTTGTCCCGCAAATAGTTGCATATATATCTCCAAAGGAGATATATATATCCTTTGGGTATATATATATATATAACTTGTCCCGCAAATAGTTGCATATGATAAACCCTGCAGTACTTTTAATATCTTTTAGAACGGAGACTGTCTGGAAATACTTGTTAAGACCGTAAGCATGTCCACTACCAAGCAAAAAGCACTCGTGTAGGGGAAGCTCAACTCCACAGAAGACTCATGGAGCAGCCGAGGACTGCAGCAGGGACATGACCACAGACGGGCACTCCACTTGCCTCAGCTTGAAAATCTGGTGGGGCTGGGGTTGACGCCCCGCAGTGTAGGAGGGTCTGTGCCGCAGGCGGGCAGGGCCTTCTCTGCAGAGCAAGCCCCAAAGGCGGGCAGCGTCCAGAAGCCCTCGCAGGGGCACAGTGGAGGTGGCCTGGATGAGCACACTGTACCCGACTGCAGAGTGCCCTTTGTCTTGGTTTCTTAGCAGCGCACTGAGGGCCTCTGCTAGGCACCTGCTGTGTACAAGTCACGTTCAGTGTCTCTCCCAGGCTGTCTGACTGCCGAGAAGGGAGTTCCTGAGCAATTTGGTGAAGAAGTGAATTTTGAGTTGGAAATTTTGCCAAGTGATTTGGTTTGGCAGAGGTTGGTCTTTGCCATGGAAAAGGCATTATCTGTCCAAGGCCCTGAAGGGAACATGCCCTCTGTCTTGTTGGTCCACGTTACATTTCTCTCAGAGCAGCTGGCAGTGTGAGAGAGAGAGGAGGAGGGCCTGGGATCAGCTCTCGGTATCAATGTGTTGTCTGGACCTGAAGGTGAGGATATCTTGGGATTTTTAAAACTGAGGTATAGTTAATTTACAATGTTGTGTTAGTTTTAGCTTGTGATGCTCCTGGCCCTGTTGTAAACTATTTCAGGCATGATCTCCTTTAAGCCTCAAAATCACTCTACCAGCAAGTTAGAGTCAACCCTATGAATTCCATGTTACAGAGGAGGAAGCGAAGTCTTAGGGAGGTTAAGCCACTTGTTAAAAATACAGAGCAGTCAGTAATAAAGAAGATAAATGTTAAATTCATTCAACAAAGGAAGGGAAGTCATATATATATATATATATAACTTGTCCCGCAAATAGTTGCATATATATCTCCAAAGGAGATATATATATCCTTTGGGTATATATATATATATAACTTGTCCCGCAAATAGTTGCATATGATAAACCCTGCAGTACTTTTAATATCTTTTAGAACGGAGACTGTCTGGAAATACTTGTTAAGACCGTAAGCATGTCCACTACCAAGCAAAAAGCACTCGTGTAGGGGAAGCTCAACTCCACAGAAGACTCATGGAGCAGCCGAGGACTGCAGCAGGGACATGACCACAGACGGGCACTCCACTTGCCTCAGCTTGAAAATCTGGTGGGGCTGGGGTTGACGCCCCGCAGTGTAGGAGGGTCTGTGCCGCAGGCGGGCAGGGCCTTCTCTGCAGAGCAAGCCCCAAAGGCGGGCAGCGTCCAGAAGCCCTCGCAGGGGCACAGTGGAGGTGGCCTGGATGAGCACACTGTACCCGACTGCAGAGTGCCCTTTGTCTTGGTTTCTTAGCAGCGCACTGAGGGCCTCTGCTAGGCACCTGCTGTGTACAAGTCACGTTCAGTGTCTCTCCCAGGCTGTCTGACTGCCGAGAAGGGAGTTCCTGAGCAATTTGGTGAAGAAGTGAATTTTGAGTTGGAAATTTTGCCAAGTGATTTGGTTTGGCAGAGGTTGGTCTTTGCCATGGAAAAGGCATTATCTGTCCAAGGCCCTGAAGGGAACATGCCCTCTGTCTTGTTGGTCCACGTTACATTTCTCTCAGAGCAGCTGGCAGTGTGAGAGAGAGAGGAGGAGGGCCTGGGATCAGCTCTCGGTATCAATGTGTTGTCTGGACCTGAAGGTGAGGATATCTTGGGATTTTTAAAACTGAGGTATAGTTAATTTACAATGTTGTGTTAGTTTTAGCTTGTGATGCTCCTGGCCCTGTTGTAAACTATTTCAGGCATGATCTCCTTTAAGCCTCAAAATCACTCTACCAGCAAGTTAGAGTCAACCCTATGAATTCCATGTTACAGAGGAGGAAGCGAAGTCTTAGGGAGGTTAAGCCACTTGTCCACAGTGGTAATAATAGTAAAAATGACTCCAAAACTTGGATTCAGGCAAAAAAAAAAAAAAAATCTGATCTGCTTATGGGCTTGTAATCACTAATAAGAGATATATAATAAAGGAATAAAGGATTTGGTGAAAGTTTACTTTCCTAAATTGACAGAAAAACCAATACTTAAAGACTATGAACTCTTTGTGCACATAGTGAATTCGAACTATGACTTCCATGATCCCTGTCATTTTGTCATTTCTACCATCACTCCTCGGGTTTCCCCGGTGGGGCTAGTGGTAAAGAACCCGGAGACATAAAACATGGGTTCAATCCCTGAGTCCAAAAGATCCCTCTGGAGGAGGGCATGGCAACCCACTCCAGTATTCTTGCCTGGAAAATCCCATGGACAGAGGAGCCTGGTGGGCTACAGTGCATCAGGTCGCAAAGAGTCAGACATGACTGAGTGACTTGGCATGCAGCTACCATTACTACTCATGGGACAAGGGATAGTATAAAGCTCTAGATGTCAGCAAGGACTGGTCTTTCATATATCTTAAATCTCTTTAAATCCTAAAGCCTCGAAGAGTATATACAACCCATACTCAAACATTGGCTGTATTGGTGGTTAAGATATCTGAATTTTTGAACTCTCGAGAAAACAATCTGTATGATAAGAAAGAAAATTGAACAATTTCTAACATGTTCTGTGTAAATGCTTAGACTCGGCTTCTTTTTCCTTAGCTTCTTTATAGCTCATGGTCTGATTTTAATAGATGTTTCAGATCAAAGTGATCTTTTCTTAAATGAATAAAATACTTTTAAAAAAGCACTAGAATACTTGATCCAGCTCAACTGTCATGCAATTCCCTGGTAAATTTCTTATATGATGATTTTTGTTAAAAAAATTATCAGTACCTTGTTTTTAAAAAGTAGAAAATCTGAGTCATCCACTTAATATCCAACTAACGGTAGCTGTGAATGGATTGGTGATAGATGCAAAGTTCGATGCTGTAAGAGCAATATTGCATGGACCTGGAATGTTAGGTCCATGAATCAAGGCAAATTTGAAGTAGTCAAACAGGAGATGACAAGAGTGAACATCGACATTCTAGGAATCAGTGAACTAAGATGGACTGGAAGGGGTGAATTTAACTCAGATGACCATTATATCTACTACTATGGGCAGGAATTGCTTAGACAAAATGGAGTAGCCATCATAGTCAACAAAAAAGTCTGAAATGCACTATTTGGATGCAGTCTCAAAAACAATAGAATGATCTCTGTTCATTTCCAAGGCAAACTGTTCAATATGATGGCAATCCAAGTCTATGCCCCAACCAGTAATGCTGAAGAAGCCGAAGTTGAACAGTTCTATGAAGACCTACAAGACATTCTAGAAATAACACCCCAAAAAAGATGTCCTTTTCATTATAGGGGACTGGAATGCAAAAGTAGGAAGTCAAGAAAAACCTGGAGTAACTGGCGAATTTGGCCTTGGAGTATGGAATGAAGCAGGGCAAAGACTAATAGAGTTCTGCCAAGAGAATGCACTGGTCATAGCAAACACCCTCTTCCAACAACACAAGAGAAGACTCTAAACATGGATATCACCAGATTATATTCTTTGTAGCCAAAGATGGAGAAGCTCTATACGGTCAGCAAAAACAAGACCAGGAGCTGACTGTGGTTCAGATCATGAACTCCTTATTGCCAAATTCAGACTGAAATTGAAGATAGTAGAGAAAACCACTAGACTATTAATGCATGACCTAAATCAAATCCCTTATGACTATACAGTGGAAGTGAAAAATAGATTTAAGGGACTAGATCTGATAGACAGAGTGCCTGATGAAATACGGGTGGAGGTTCGTGACACTGTACAGGAGACAGGAATCAAGACCATCCCCAAGAAAAAGAAATGCAAAAAAGCAAAATAGCTGTCTGAGGAGGGCTTAAAAATAGCTGTGAAAAGAAGGAAAATGAAAAGCAAAGGAGAAAATGAAAAAAAATACCCATTTGAATTCAGAGTTCCAAAGAATAGCAAGGAGAGATAAGAAAGCCTTCCTCAGTGATCAATGCAAAGAAATAGAGGAAAACAATAGAATGTTTTCTTTCTTTCTTCTTTCTTTCTTTTCTTTCTTTCTTTCTTTCCTTTCTTTTTCTTTCTTCCCAAAATGACTGTCTGAGGAGGCCTTACAAATAGCTGTGCAAAGAAGAGAAGCAAAAGACAAAAGAGAAAAGGAAAGATATACCCATTTGAATGCAGAGTTTCAAAGAATAGCAAGGAGAGATAAGAAAGCCTTCCTCAGCGATCAGTGCAAAGAAATAGAGGAAAACACCAGAATGGGAAAGACTAGAGATCTCTTCAAGAAAATTAGAGATACCAAGGGAACATTTCATGAAAGATGGGCTCGATAAAGGACAGAAATGGTATGGACCTAACAGAAGCAGAAGATATTAAGAAGAGCTGGAAAGAACACACAGAAGAACTATACAAAAAAGATCTTCATGACCCAGATAATCACAATTCTGTGATCACCCATCTAGAGCCAACATCCTGGAATGTGAAGTCAAGTGGGCCTTAGGAGGCAGCACTACAAACAAAACTAGTGGAGGTGATGGAATTCCAGTTGAGCTGTTTCAAATCCTGAAAGATGATGCTGTGAAAGGGCTGCACTCAATATGCCAGCAAATTTGGAAAACTCAGCAGTGGCCACAGGACTGGAAAAGGTCAGTTGTCATTCCAATTCCAAAAACAAGCAATGCCAAAGAATGCTCCAACTACCGCACAATTGCACTCATCTCACATGCTAGTAAAGTAATGCTTAAAATTCTGCAAATCAGGCTTCAACAATATGTGAACTGTGAACTTCCAGATGTTCAAGCTGGTTTTAGAAAGGCAGAGGAAACAGAGATCAAATTGTCAACATCTGCTGGATCATCAAAAAAAAAGAGAGAGTTGCAGAAAAACATGTATTTCTGCTTTATTGACTATGCCAACCCCTTTGACTATGTGGATCACAATCAACTGTGGAAAATTCTGAAAGAGATGGGAATACCTGAGCACCTGACCTGCCTCTTGAGAAATCTGTATCCAGGTCAGGAAGCAACAGTTAGAACTGGACATGGAACAACAGACTGGTTCCAAATAGGAAAAGGAGTACATCAAGGCTGTATATTGTCACCCTGCTTATTTAACTTATATGCAGAGTACATCGTGAGAAACACTGGGCTGGAGGAAGAAAAAGCTGGAATCTAGATTGCCAGGAGAAATATCAATAACCTCAGATATGCAGATGACACCACTCTTATGGCAGAAAGTGAAGAAGAACTAAAGAACCTCATGATGAAAGTGAAAGAGGAGAGTGAAAAAGTTGGCTTAAAGCTCAACATTCAGAAAACGAAGATCATGGCATCTGGTCCCATCACCTCATGGCAAATAGATAGGGAAACAGTGGAAACAGTGGCTGATTTTATTTTTCTGGGCTCCAAAATCACTGCTGATGGTGACTGCAGCCATGAAATTAAAAGACACTTACTCCTTGGAAGGAAAGTTATGACCAACCTAGAAAGCATATTAAAAAGCAGAGACATTACTTTGCCAACAAAGGTCCATCTAGTCAAGGCTATGGTTTTTCCAGTGGTCATATATGGATGTGAGAGTTGGACTATAAAGGAAGGTGAGCGCTGAAGAACTGATGCTTTTGAACTGTGGTGTTGGAGAAGACTCTTGGGAGTCCCTTGGTCTTCAAGGAGATCCAACCAGTCCATCCTAAAGATCAGTCCTGGGTGTTCATTGGAAGGACTGATGTTAAAGCTGAAACTCCAATATTTTGGCCACCTGATGTGAAGAGCTGACTCATTTGAAAAGACCCTGATGCTGGGAAAGATTTAGGGCAAGAGGAGAAG
>SJYT01027713.1:27754-129119 GCA_006410635.1 Cephalophus harveyi | reverse complement strand
ATTGAGTGCAGCACTTTCACAGCATCATCTTTCAGGATTTGAAACAGCTCAACTGGAATTCCATCACCTCCACTAGCTTTGTTCGTAGTGATGCTTTCTAAGGCCCACTTGACTTCACATTCCAAGATGTCTGGCTCTAGATTAGTGATCACATCATCATGATTATCTGGGTCGTGAAGATCTTTTTTGTACAGTTCTTCTGTGTATTCTTGCCACCTCTTCTTAATATCTTCTGCTTCTGTTAGGTCCATACCATTTCTGTCCTTTATCGAGCCCATCCTTGCATGAAATGTTCCCTTGGTATCTCTAATTTTCTTGAAGAGATCTCTAGTCTTTCCCATTCTGTTGTTTTCCTCTATTTCTTTGCATTGATCACTGAAGAAGGCTTTCTTATCTCTTCTTGCTATTCTTTGGAACTCTGCATTCAGGTGCTTATATCTTTCCTTTTCTCCTTTGCTTTTCGCCTCTCTTCTTTTCACAGCTATTTGTAAGGCCTCCCCAGACAGCCATTTTGCTTTTTTGCATTTCTTTTATATTCTTTGAAATACTTTAATACAGTAGACTTTAAAGGACAGATGTTGGAACACATACCAAGAATACAAGATTATATAAATTTATTAGGTTTTTTATTAAGCACTTGATGGTAATTAATAAAAGAAATACATTCAAAATTTATTTTAGATAGACTTTAGACTTGTACATGAAAGAAAAACTATAAAGCTTTTAGAAGAAAACATAAGAAGAGTATCTGTAACCTACTGGTAGGCAAAGATTTCTGTGCAGAAGACAGAAAGGCAATAACTGTAAAAGGACACCCTTCATGGATTACAGCCTTGTCATGGCAAAGGGGCTTGCATAACTCAGTGAAATTATTAGGCATGCCATGCAGGGCTACCCAAGATGGATGGGTCATGGTGGAGAGTTCTGACAAAATGTAGTCCTCTGGAGGAGGAAATGGCAAACCACTCCAGTATTCTTGCCTCGAGAACTCCCACCACGAAAGCTGAAGAAGCTGATGTTGACCAGTTCTGTGAAGACCTACAAGACCTTCTAGAACTAACACCTAAAAAATGTCTTTTTCATCAGAGGGGGTTGGAATGCAAAAGTAGGAAGTCAAGAGATACATGGAGTAACCAGGCAAGTTCAGCCTTGGAGTACAGAATGAAGCAGGGCAAAGGCTAACAGAGTTTTGCCAAGAGAATGCACTGGTCATAGCAAATACCCTCTTCCAACAACACAAGAGAGGCCTATACACATGGACATCACCAGATGGTCAACACTGAAATCAGATTGATTATATTCTTTGCAGCCAAAGATGGAGAAGCTGTATACAGTCAGCAAAAACAAGACCGGGAGCTGATTGTGGCTCAAATCATGAACTCCTTATTGCCAAATTCACACTTAAATTGAAGAAAGTAGGGAAAACCACTAGACCATTTAGGTAGGACCAAAAGCAAATCCCTATGATTATACAGTGGAGGTGGCAAATAGATACAAATAGATACATCTGATAGACTGAGTGCCTGAAGAACTATGGCCTACAGTTCATAACACTATACAACAGGCAGTGACCAAAATAAAGCCAAAGAAAAAGAAACGCCAGAAGGCAAAGTGGTTATCTGAAGAGGCTTTACAAACAGCGGCAAAAAGAAGAGCTGCGAAAGGCAAGTGAGAAAGGGAAAGATATACTCGACTGAATGCAGAGTTTCAGAGAATAGCAAGGAGCGATAAGAAGGCCTTTTTAAATGAACAATGGAAAGAAATAGAGAAAAACAATAGAATGGGAAAGACTAGAGATCTCCTCAGGAAAACTGGAGATATGAAAGGAACAGTTCATGCAAGGATGGATATGATAAAGGACAGAAATGGTATGGACCTAATAGGAACAGAAGAGATTAAGAAGAGGTGGCATGAATACACAGAAAAACTGTACAAAATAGGTCTTAATGACCCAGAAAGCCATGATAGTGTGGTCACAGACCAAAAGCCAGATATCCTGGAGTGTGAAGTCAGGTAAGTCTCAGGAAGTGTTACAAGAAACAAAGCTAGTGGAGGTGATGGCATCCGAAGTGATCTATCTCAAATCCTAAAAGATGATGCTGTTAAAGTGCTGCACTCAATATGCCAGCAAATTTGGAAAACTCAGCAGTGGCCACAGGACTGGAAAAGGCCAGTTATCATCCCAATTTCAAAGAAAGGCAATGGCAAAGAATGTTCAAACTATGGTACAACTGCACTTACTTCACATTGAGCAAGGTAATGGTCAAAATCCTCCAAGCTAGACATCAGCAGTAAATGAACCAAGAACTTCCAGATATATAAGCTGGATTTAGAAAAGCAGAGAAACCAGAAATCAAATGGCCAACATTCATTAGTCATAGAAAATGTGAAGGAATCCCAGAAAAAATATCTACTTCTGCTTCACTGACTATGTCAAAGCCTTTGACTGTGTGGATCACAACAAACTATGGAAAATTCTTTAAAAGATGTTGATACCAGACCTTACCTGTCTCCTGAGAAACTGTATGCAGCTCAAGAAGCAACAGTTAGAAATAGACAAAGAACAATGGACTGGTTCAAAACTGGGAAAAGAGTACACCAGGCCTGTATACTGTCATCCTGCTTATTTAACTTATATGCAGAATACATCATGCAAAATGCCAGGCTGATGAACCACAAGCTGGAATCAAGACTGCTGAGAGAATTATCAACAGCCATAGATATACAAATGATACCACTCTAATTGCAGAAAATGAAGAGGAACTAAAGAGCCTCTTGATGAGGATGAAAGAAGAAAGTGAAAAAGCTGGCTTAAAATTCAGCATTCAGAAAACTAAGATCATGGCATCTGGTCCCATCACTTCATGGCAAATAGAAGGGGAAAAAGTGGAAGTAGTGACAAATTTTATTTTCTTGAGTTCCAAAATCATTGTGGTGGTGATTGTAGCCACAAAATTAAAAGACACTGGCTCCTTGTAAGAAAAGCTATGACAAACCTAGACAGCAAATTAAAAAGCAGAGACATTTTGCTGATAAAGGTTCATATAGTCAAAGCCATGGTTTTCCCAGTAGTCATGTACAAATGTGAGTGTTAAACCATAAAGAAGTCTGAATGCCAAAGAACTAATGCTTTTCAACTGTGGTGCTGGAGAAGACTCTCGAGAGTTCCTTGGACAGCAAGGAGGTCAAACCAGTCAATCTGAAAGGAAATCAACCCTGAATATTCATTGCAGGAGTGATGTTGAAGCTGAAGCTGAAACTCCAATACTTTGACCACCTTATGTGAAGAGCCAGCTCACTGGAAAAGACTCTGATTCTGGGAAAGATGGAGGGCAAGAGAAGAAGGGGGCAACAGAGTATGAGATGGTTGGATGGTATCACTGGCTCGATGGACATGAGTTTGAGCAAGCTTCTGGAGATTGTGAAGGACAGGGAAGCCTGGGTGCTGAAGTTCATGGGGTCTCAAAGAGTCGGACATTACTTAGCACCTGAACAACAAATAAAATTTTCAAAAAGTGCATTGGACTTCATCATAATTAAGATTTATTAATTCCTCAAACATAAATGTGATAATGAACCCTTACCTAGAATACAGAAAGAACTCCTTAAACTCCATCACAAGAAACAGGAACAATCTAATAAAAACAGGGAAAAGATTTGAGCAGACATTTCACAATGAAAGATTTCCAAGTGGCTAATATGAGAAACCATGATCTGGGTGCTAGGCATGAGGCTGCTGCTGGAACACGATGATTATTCGACAGAACAAAGAAGTAATTTTGTTGTACATGAGTGAATATTGATACTTCTAATTCCAATGTAACGTTATAGTATTTTCTACATTATAGCATTTCCACACAATAAAATATTTTATTTTAAAATACTTTAAAATAAGGACCAAAATAACTCTAAATTTTCTAGAGTGTATATATGATTCTTCCCTATATGATGATCTTCTGTACCTTCTCTTCACTGAACACCTGATATGAAGGGTCTGGAGCTGATTGTGTACAGGTATACCTCCTTGTATCTCAGTTTACTGCCTTTTACACATTGAAAGTTTGTGATGGCCTTCTGTCAAGCAATTTCTATCAGTACTATCTTTCAACAGCATTTGTTCACCTTATTTCTCTGTGCTGCACTTTGGTAATTCCCACCATTGTTCTAAATTTTTCATTTTGGTTATATTTGTTATGATGATATGTGATCAGTGATCTCTGATGTTACCATTGCAAAATAATTATGACTCACTGAAAGCTGAGGAAGACAGTTATCATATTTTGGCCTAGAATATTTTAAAATTAAGTTAGGTAGATTGTTTTTTGGATATAATGATATTGCACACTTAATAGACTACAATGTAGTCTAAGTATAACTTTAACATGCACTGGGAAACCAAAATTTTTGTGTGATTCACTTTATTTTGAATTTGCTTTATTGTGGTGAACTGGAAGCAAATCTGCAGTATCTCTAAGGATATCTGTATATCTTTCTTGCTTCCCTATGATAATAAAAATTGCATAGTTTTTTGACTTCTCCCAGTGTAACTCCTGGAGAAGGCAATGGTGCCCCACTCCATTACTCTTGCCTAGAAAATCCCATGGACGGAGGAGCCTGGTGGGCTGCAGTCCATGGGGTCGCTAAGAGTCGGACACGACTGAGCGACTTCACTTACACTTTTCACTTTCACGCATTGGAGAGGGAAATGGCAACCCACTCCAGTATTCTTGCCTGGAGAATCCTGGGTTCGGGGGAGCCTGGCGGGCTGCCATTTCTGGGGTCACACAGAGTCGGACACGACTGAAGCGACTTAGCTTAGCTTAATGTAACTCCTGTTCAATGTTGTGTTTTTTAATATTGCATTAGTGTTTGACAGGCCAGGTGGATAGATGAGAAAGCATCTCACTGAAACAAGTGTAAGAGAAATATGTAGGAGAATATTATAGAAAAGCAGTATCTGTATTTTCCCCCAAATTATTTTTTTTACCCTTACCTGGAATATCACATAAGTCCATGTTATTATAGACTTGACTCATTAGAGTGGTCATAGTAAAATAGTTTTTCTTTAAATGAAAATCACATAACTGGTTTGAAGTTCAACAAATATACATCTTGGCACAAGGGTAGATTTCAAAAGTTTACTTCTACCACTCCCTCAGCAGAATGAGTCTTATTTTTCTCATGGGTTTTCAACTCTGACAAATGAAACAGGAAGATTTGTGGATAATCTGATCACTTTTATTCAGCACACACTCAGAAGAATGAAACCGAGGCAAGGATGTTATTTTTCGCAAGGATCTCTGCTGCAGCTGAAACCCCTTTAACCACCATTATGTGAAAAATCTAACAGGAGAGACCATCAGAAGCATACATGAACCATTTCAGTTAAAGATACTCTTGGCCAGTCTCCAGATGATCTGGAAGCTAAGAGCACTTTCAGAAGTTGCTCCAACTTAGATCAACTTAGCCCAGCCTCGATCAGCAGAGCCAGACAGCTAAGCCTAGCCACACTGCAACCAGCTGAAAATGAGCCTAAATGAAGAGTAGTCCTAAGTCACTAAATTTTGAGACAGCTTGTGATGCAGTAAAGCATAACTGCACTGGTCACTATTACACAGTCATATGTCCTAACTATCCTCCTTCTGGATGTTTCTTCCCTTCAGAGTGTAATTTCTATAAGGGCAGCAGCCTTTGGCAACCTTATTTTACCATGTGCCCCAAAGTCTCAAAAAAGTTCATAATTATTAGAAGCTCAATAAACATTTATGGAGTGAAAAAAATGAATCTGTTTCATACAATTATTTTGAAGGTTAAATGAAATAACCTATAAAATGAACATTTCAATTCTTAGCATTTAGCTTACTATAAGAATATATTTTTGTTATAGATTTCATGATCTTCCTAAAAGATAATTATTGACCAAGGGGAAACACACACACACACACACACACACACACACACACACGACAGTCACTATCACATGAAAAGACAAATGCAGACAGAACTTACATGTTTGTGAAAAATATAATGCCCTAGATGTACAAATGAATGTAGTGATTAAAGAGAAAAACTCGCTAAGAAATAAGACTAAATGTCTGTAGTTAATGATCTTCTCACCTGTTTACTATTTATTAACTAATTTTAAAAATTCATAAGGAGCCTAGATATTTTCCAGGCCCTATTTATTTAACTTTATTTATTCAAACATAGTTTGTTTACCAGGAAAAATATCTTATTAATCTTACTGGGGTTTTTTGATCATTCATACAGATAATTGGGCTTCCCAGGTTGCTCAGTGGTAAGGAATTTGCCTGCCAATGCAGGAGACATGGGTTTGATCCTTCTGTCAGGAAGATCCCTTGGAGAAGGAAACAGCAGCCCACTCAAGTATTCTTGCCTGAAAAATCCCACGAACAGAAGAGCCTTGGGGGCTACAGTCCATGGGGTCACAAAGAGTTGGACACAACTTAGTGACTGAGTAGGCACACACAGATAATCATTGTAATCATCAGGAAGTCAAAGTAATGCTTGGATCTTCATAAAATCATCTAAAAGTATAATCCAGCAGTCACAACCAATCCATTCTATGGTCAAGTGCATGGTTGAATCATTTATAATTAATTGGCTTGTTACTGCTGTGAGCAACCTTTCAAAATGAAAAAAAAAAAAAAATAAAATTGCCTTGCTTTTCAGAAAAGGCCAAGGATAAGATGGATAATTTGGATAGTAATTTCTCCTCAAAACATATTTAGTAACTGTTGCCAGAACTGTATTCAAAATATTATCTTCTAAATTACTTTCCAAAATTACTTTTGGACAGACAGTATTTACATTAATCCTTACATATCATTTTTAAGTTCAGTAACAAATATACGGGTATTTCAAATATCTGATAATGAATTTAGTAAATTAAAATATTTTGCTATTAACATGTGAGCAGAAGGTATATACAAAGTAATATGCAGATTTTCTATTTGCTTCCAAAATTAAATGTTTTTTCTACATAAAATGCATGAGCTTAAATAAAAATTTTGTAGACTTTTCCTTTTTCCAAGCAATTACATTCATTAGCACATCTAATATATAAATAGGTATCAGATTCCTCAGAATCTGATATATATATTACATATATATAATATCCCTGGAAACAGAATGGCCCTTTACAACCTTATGTCAAGCAAGCTTCTAATATCTTCAAAATAGTTCAGACCAAGTACACAGAGATCTCATACAGGCTAGCATTTTTTTTTTTTTTAAGAGCTAACATTTATGTACCTTTTGTTTTGTGCCTGGCACTGTTCTTTTTCCACCTGGGGTATGGTTGCTTTTAAAATGTTGTATTAGTTTCTGCTGTACAACAAAGTCAATCAGCTATATGTATCCATATATCCCCGCCCTCGTGAGCCTCTCTTCCCAAACCCCCAATCCCAACCATCCAGGTCATCAGAGAGCACTGAGCTGAGCTTCTTGCCCCCTACAGTAGGTTCCCACCAACTATATATTGTTTCACACCTGGCGAGAACACGCGTCAATCTCAGTCTCTCAGTTCACCACCCTCTCACCCTGCCGTGTCCACACTTCTGTTCTCTACATTGTGTCTCTAAATTGTTGCTTCGTCTCTAAGTTGTGCCTGGCTCTGTGCAGCCCCATGGACTGCAGTACACCAGGCTCACTCTGTCTCACTATCTCCAGGAGTGTTTTCAAATTCATGTCCATTGAGTCAGTGATTCTATCTAACCATCTCATCCTCTGCTGCCCTATTTCCCTTTTGTCTTCAATCTCTAGCCTAACCTTTAGTATTATTTTCAAAAATGAAGGATAATTTTTGAGGCATCCATTTGAGTATGAAGGTTTGGTATGAACAAAATACTATATGTTGTGGGGTTCATTCTTTTATTTAGGGTCCACTCTACCACAGGCTGTCATTGACCAGTTTCCAAGTTACATCAATGTAGATAGCATTTTAAAATGCCGTTAGGCAACTTTGTGCCAAAAATTAACCCTGGAAGAAAATCTACTTCTATAAGTGGCCTTAAGGTGTCTGTTGACACTGTTCATCAGCTTCTCTTTAAAAGGCCCAGAAGAAAGACAGAACTGAGGACATCTCTAGTTATTAATTATGGCAAAGTTGTGATACATATAAATGACCCCATATTTTTAGGAGTCAATTCTTAAATGCTTTAAGTCTAGGACAAATCATCACTGCAGTGTAAAATACAGGCCTTTCAGTTTTTCATTCAGAGTAGACATTTATTTGGAGAAGGAAATGGCAACCCACTCCAGTGTTCTTGCCTGGAGAATCCCAGGGACAGAGGAGCCTGGTGGGCTGCCATCTATGGTGTCGCACAGAGTCAGACACGACTTAGCAGCAGCAGCAGACATTTATTATAAGCCAGGGATAATACTTGGCACTGAAAAGAAGATAGGAAGCAAAAAAAGCAATGTCCAAACTCTGTAACATCCTCCTTCAGATGGCAGACAGAAGACAAGGCAGAAAATCTAGCAAATACAGACAATAATATCTTACTGCGATAAGTATTCTGAATAAAGCAAACCATGGAAACATGAGTGGTTGGTGGGAAGAGACTATTACTTTGAAGAGAGTGATCACAGAAGGTTTTTTGGGAAAATGATATTTTGCTGAGCTGCAAAGATCTGGAAAATTTGTGGTGAGAATCAGATATATACAAAAGCTCTGAGGTAGGAAAGAAGTTGGATTTTGAGGCCAGTGCGGGTCAGTGGCATGACTGTCAAGAGAGGAGGTAAGACCTGATGAGGAGAGCACATTACGGAGATGGGCTCATTACGGAGATATCAGATGATGGGCACATTACGGAGATATCAGTGCTACCCAAGCTCAGCTGCACCGAGACTGGAGGGTCTGAAACCAAAATGCCACGTTTGACTCCACTAAGTACTGGCTTACCCTCTCTAAGATCTTGTTTCCTTCAGTATAAAACAGACAATGAAAAAATGAATTTATGCAAGTGAAGGGCTTAAAACGGTATGTCAGTGTTCAATTCTCAGTGGCTGGTGCTATTCTTTTCCTTCTGTTCATGGTTTCATACCTCGTCTTCTCCAAAACATTTATTTTAAAGATTTTGAACTAAATCTGAGATGGGGGGGAAAAATGGCAGAGTAGAGTTAAAAAAAAAAAGAGAGAGAGAGAGAGAAAGGAAAAGGAAAAATAATATTTATTGAGTAAGGTAAGGTGAAGGTAAGGTGAAGTCGCTCAGTCGTGTCCGATTCTTTGCGACCCCGTGGACTGTAGCCTACCAGGCTCCTCCGTCCATGGGATTCTCCAGGCAAGAATACTGGAGTGGGTTGCCATTTCCTTCTCCAGGGGATCTTCCCGACCCAAGGATCGAACCCAGGTCTCCTGCATTGGAGGCAGACGCTTTAACCTCTGAGCCACCAGGGAAGCCCTTATTGAGTACTAGGTACTTAATATCATGGTGGGCTTTCTCACTTATTGTGGCTCAATCATTATCATAAGAAATTTCTGACATACAAAAGTATCATCTGCATTTTATAGATCAGGAGGCTGAAAGTGAAAAGTTAAGTTATTGCTCAAGCTCAGAAAGAACCTAGTAGTAGAGCTGGTCTGTAAACCACAGGAGGTAGGGAAGGAAGGAAGGAAGGCATGAAAGAAGGAAAGAGAAAGAATGAAAAAATGTGGGAGAGAAGGGAGGAAAGAGAGAGGGAGATGGAAGGAGATGGGAGGGAGACGGGAGGGCCAGAAAGCCAAAGGGGTGGAAGCCAATTGTCCTGGGGGAAAGCATTATTGAACACTGCCTAATAAAGAAAGAAGTAGAAGCTTACGTAAGAAGTCGGCAAGGGGAGCATTGTGACACGTTGAAACAACTCCCGGAACCACAGCCTGAGCTCGGTCTATTTTACCTCCTCTCTTAGTTCCGAAAGAACTTTCTTCACTCCGGCAGCTGGCCTTTGTTTTCTGATTTAAGAGCAAGCTAGCGTCTGAGATGAAAGAAAATATTCAAGTACTTAAAATACATTACTAATTTTAAAATGTTAGGATGGATCCTGGCATTTCCCCCACTACAACAATACAAGACCTATCCTGTCTCGAATGTATTCTTATATTATTTGATTTCCTGATAATTATCATCCTAGAATTCCTTAAACATACAATAATTCAAACCAAAATACTTCTGAACATATACTGAAAAATCTAGAGAAAACAAAATAGAAACATTTAAAAAGTAGAAGGAAAACAGTTTTCTAAAACGCTATTAATTGTCCAGTGTATCAAATGCTCAAATCATTGTTAATTCATTTTCAGAATCTTCCAAAGTGGAAAGGCAGATCAAGGTAAGGACTACCCGATGTTCACCTTTTAATCATGCCAAAACACGCAGAACTCTGAAAACTCTAGGAGAAATGAACTATCAAAAGCTTCCTATTTGCTAGGTCCTGAAAATCATTCAGAGGTTTAAGAACTTATCCATACACCCAGAATAAACCAGAGTCCTTCATTTATCCTAAACTGTGCCACAATTGGAAACTGCCATAAAATCAAAACATTAATTAAACTCTAATGATGCATAATCTTTGGATTAGATAAAAATTAAATTTATTATACAACTTAAAGAGAAGATTTAATCAATGATATATTTACTTTCATTCTAAATTCAAAACTTGTTTTTGTAATAATCCAAGTTTGTGTTCCTTTTTTGCCACTTTCTCTTCCAAGCAATAGAACATGTAGGGCCCTTGATGATCAGAAATATCAAGAAATCACTGAAAGATGAATGACATATAGAACTGACTGAAACAAAAAATCATAATGCAGGAACAGACTTTTACAAAAGAAGAGAGCTGCCTATGAGAATTCACACCTCAAAGGTAGCAGGTATGGATGCAGAATGGGATTTGGGGACTACCACTGGGAGTCATTCACAGCAAACTCATGACTTCCTGGAAAAGAAAGCTATTGGAGATAAGAAAATACATTTTATTTTACCTGAAATTTTTGGCTTTTTTACAATGAGAATGCTATTATTACTCATGTACATATGTAGTCAAAAATGTAATTCAAGAAATAAACAGAAAAATGAGCACATATAAAATAACCTTTGTATTATGGAAATTAAGGCATGAAAACAAAGCCCCAACTTAAGACTAAATCATTACATGATAAAAATCTACTTCTGGGAATATCTGTGCTTAAATTTAATCCTATTATGTATTCCAAAGCAGATATTCTTAGATCCTGACTTATGTCTATGTTATAATTTGAGCCCAGAGGAAATGCATCATTTTCCTCCTTTTTATCACACTGAAACTATATGCTGCTAAAATTATTCCTTAACACTGGTACAGGAGGAAATCTGACTAAAAAAAATTTCCTGCTTAAATTATTTACCGTTATGCCATGCTATTTTTTAAAAGGCAAGAAAAGACAGTTAGGCCAAACATGTCCATAAAACTTTCTTTGATGCAAACTTTAAAAATATTTATTTGAACAGTTTATCAACATCACCAGAATTCCATCTGGAATCACTATTTGGAAGATGCAGTTGACTATCCAAACTACACAAAAGTGAGTAACTCACATACACAGTCACACAACAGAAAGGCTATTTCAGAATTCTAAATAAATGGAGCTCTATGTAAGTCAACAGAAAGTGGGCAACAAGTTTTTAAAAGAAAAACAAATCGAGAGGTGCTGGTTGGATAAAAATGGTTGGCAAAGCAATTATTCATTAAAAATGAGCAGGCTTGCTAGTAAATGGTGTGGCTAAGATAAATAATACAATTTGGACCTATCTTTCATCCACCATACATGTATATGTATGGCTGAGTCCCTGCACTGTTCATCTGAAACTATCACAACATTGTTAATTGGCAATACACCAATACAAAATATTTTTGGTGTTAAAAAAAATAAAATAAAGACTATGTACTGATTTCTAAATCAATTTAGTTATTTCTACTTATAAGCAGAATGGAGTAACAGAGATCAGAATAATCCTCCTACTTGAAACAACAACAGTCCAAATGCATGAAGCCACTCTTTTTAAGACACAGAAAATCAAATAAAGAACAGTGGTATCTGGGTGATGGTAAACAAATGAGGTGAGTCGTCTTATAACCCAGCTATTGTCTAGAGAGAGCTGGCAGTCTGTGGTGCAAGGAGAAGGGACCTACGCACGTTCCAGGGATTCTCTGAATTGAGGACGCAGAGCTGAGTAAATAGGCAGACTAAGTCAAGAGGACTGGAGAAAGGAGAGCTGCAGAGAGAAACAAAGCAAAAAGGCTTTTGTCTTGATAATAAGAAATATCTAACAGTAGGTTGGATGAATACTCCTGTGGTCTAAAAATCTTAAATGCAAGACCTGCAAGGACTAAATAGTTTCTTAGTAACTTAATTGTGTCTAGAACAAAGCCATGGCCATTGGAATAGAAAAATTTCCAGCACCTAACTATGCAAAATTCATAATGTCTGAAATCCAATTAAACCTTGCTAGATTTTCAAATAAGTAAAAATATAAAATACCCAAAGAGGAGAAAAATCAAGCAATTGAAACTGACCCAGACCACGTACAAATGTTAGAATTAGCATACAACGACATATTAAACAGTGTTCATGACTATGTTACACATGTGCAAAATTTAAGTAGAGACATATTGTTGGTTGTGTCCAACTCTTTTGCAACCCCATGAACTGTATCCTGCCAGGTTCCTCTGTCCATGGGATTTCCCAAGGTAAAATAATACTGGAGTGGGTTGCCATTTCCTTCTCCAGGGAAATTTTTTGACCCAGCAATCGAACCTGTATCTCCTGCTTTGCAGGTAAATTCCTTACCACTGAGCCACTCAAGTAGAGACGTGGAAGATATTTTAAAAGACCCATATACAACATCATACACAAAGACAAACTCAAAATGGATTAAAGGCATAAATGTAAGACCAGAAAATATAAAACTCTTAGAGGAAAACATAGGCAGAATACTTGATGACATAAATCAAAGCAATATCTTCTATGACCTACCTCCTAGAGTAAAGGAAATAAAAGCAAAAGTCAACACGTGGGACCTGATTAAACTTAAAAGCTGTTGCATAGCAAAGGAAACTATAAGCAAGGTGAAAAAAAGACATCCCTCAGAATGGGAGAAAATAATAGCAAATGAAACGACTGACGAAGGATTAATTTCCAAAATATACAAACAGCTCATACAACTCAATAGCAGGAAAAGAAACAACCCAATCAAAAAGTGGGAGAAAGACCTAGACAGACATTTCTTCAAAGAAGACATACAGATGGCTAACAAACACATGAAAAGGTGCTCAACATAGTTTATTATTAGAGAAATGCAAATCAAAATTACACCGGTCAGAATGCCCATCATCAAAAAGTCTACAAACAATAAACGCTGGAGAGGGTGTGGAGAAAAGGGAATACTCTTGCAAAATCTTAGTGGGAATGTAAATTGATGCAGCCACTATGGAAGATGGTATGGAGATTCCTTAAAAAACTAGGAATAAAACCACTATATGACCCAGCACAATTCCACTCCTAGGTATATACCCTGAGGAAACCAAAACTGGAAAATACGTATGTATCTCATTGTTCATTGTAGCACTATTTACAATAGCTAGAACATGGAAACAACCTAGATATCCATGGACAGATGAATGGATAAAGGAGTTGTGGTACATATACACAATGCAATATTACTCAGCCATAAAAAATAATGCATTTGAGTCAGTCATAAAGAGGTGCATGAACATAGAACCTATTATACAGACTGAAATAAGCCAGAAAGAGAAAGATAAATATTGTATATCTGGAGAATCCCAGGGACAGGGGAGCCTGGTGGGCTTCTGTCTATGGGGTCACACAGAGTCGGACACGACTGAAGTGACTTGGCAGCAATGCATATACCTAGATTTAGAAAGGTGGTACTGAAGAATTTATTAACAGGGCAGCAATGGAGAAACAGACATAGAGAACAGACTTATGGACACAGGGAGAAGGGAGGAGAGGCTGCTGAATGTATGGAGAGAGTAAACTGGAAACTTACATTACCATATGTAAACTAGACAGCCAACAGGAACTTGCTGCATGGCTTAGGAAACTCAAACAGGGGCTCTGTATCAACCTAGATGGGTGGGATGGGGCGGGAGATGGGAGGGAGGTTCAAAGCGGAGGGGATATATGCATACCTATAGCTGATTCATGCTGAGGTTTGACGGAAAACAACAAAATTCTGTAAAGGAATTATCTTTCAATTTAAAAATATATAAATTAGAAAAAAACTTCTAGAAACAAAAATACACTACGTGAGATGAAAAATCTTCTTACAAATAACACTTGAAGCCCAGGTGTCTTTACTGGTGAATTCTACCAAGCATTCAAAAAATGAATAATACTGATAATTTACAAACTGTTATAGAACATTAAAATAAAATTGAACACCCCCAACTCATTTCATAGGCCAGCTTTACCTGAGTGCCTAAATCAGACAAAATCATGAGAAAAGAAAATCATAGTTCAATATGCTTTATCAGTACAGATGCCAATTTGGAAGCAAAATATTAGGAAATTGAATCTAATAATATATGCAAAAAACAATATTGAATGATCAAATGAGGGCTTTATTCTAGGAGTGCAGAGGTGGACTTATTAATCAATGCAGTTAATCATAAACACAAACTAAAAAGAAAAATCATATGCTCACCTCATGGATGCAAAAAAATTGATAAAATCCAACACACATTCTTGATTAAAAAAAAAAAACCCTCAGCAAAATAGGGATTTTTATCTCTTAAATAAAGGGCATCTACAGGTAATATCAATATTTAATCATGAAAATCTAAATACTCTCCCTTTAAGAACAAGAACAAGATGAACATTGCCATTCTTGCCACTACAATTTAGCATTGTCTTGGACATTCTAGCCAATGCAATAAGGCAAGGCAATTGGATTAGAAAAAAAGAATGACAAGATTGTAGAAAATTTACTGGAATCTATTAAAAAATACTACAACAAATAAATAACTTTAGTATAATTGGAGTACTCATGACCGATAAAAAGATCAATTTTATCTCTATAAAATTTTTTTTCTGTATATGAGAACATATAATTGAAATGAAAAAAAAACAAAACATAAAAGCATGGAATTTTCAGCACTAACTTGGGGAAAAAAAAGGGTGTAAAAAATGTGGATACTGAGAACTAAAAAAATCATTGAAAAAAATTAAAGAAAAACAAAATAGGGACTTCCCTAGTGATTCAATGGCAAAGAGTCCACCTGCCAATGCAAGAGACTAGCTTTCAATCCCTCATGTGGGAAGATCCCACATGCCGCGGAGCAACCAAGCCAGGGCACCACAATTACTGAACCTCTGTCTGGAGCCTGAGCCAACAGGCCTCAACTGCTGAGAGCCCTATGTCAGTGCTCTACAGTAAGAAAGGCCACCGCAAAGAGAAGCCTGCACACCGCAGCCCCAGAGCAGTCCCCGCTTTCTGCAACTGGAAAAAGTTAGTGCAGCAACAAATCCAGCACAGCCAAAAATGAACAGAGAATTTTTTGAAAAAGAAGAACTAAATAAATGGAAAGACATACCATGTTCATGGGTCAGGTAACTCAATATTTTTTAAATTGTAAATTTTCTCTAAATTCATCTATATAGTTAGCACAATCCCAATCAAAATCCGTGACCAACGGAACTGCACAGCTGAATCACTAATTGTCTCTTAAAACTTTTGTGAGAAAATGGTTTACATTGCTTCTCCTACATATCAGAGTTCAAAGCAAGATATGCGTCCCATCCTTACAGCAACGGGGCATGGAGAATAGTCCTTTAGAATGGAGGGACTCAACAGGGAAGACAGATGGAAGGTGCAGCAAATATCTGACAATAATTTAACTCACCACAGTACTGGAATCCTTTCTTGCCTGCCTCAAGGCATTTTCCATAGTGTTCTCCCTGGATTCCTTCTATTTTACCTCCAGAGATGACTGGATCACTGTGAATAAGTCCTTTGATGCCAGCAAGGAGGCAAGACTCTTAATCAAATAAGCCAAATATCTACCCCAATGGTAGCAGCACCATTGGGGTAGACTCATTTGAGCTGACTCATTTGACTCAAAAGAGCTGACTCATTTGAAAAGACGCTGATGCTGGGAAAGATTGAGGGCAGGAGAAGAAGGGGATGACAGAGGATGAGATGGTTGGATGGCATCACCGACTCAATGGACATGAGTTTGGGTAAACTCCGGGAGCTGGTGATGGACAGGGAGGCCTGGCGTGCTGAGCTTCATGGGGTCGCAAAGAGTCAGACACGACTGAGCTACTGAAATGAACTGAACTGAACTGAACTGAATTACCCCAGTGGAACTCCTGCAGCCTCATCTGAGAGTCCCAAATCTGTAAAGAAGGGCTCCTCTTTAGATTCAGATATGGAAGGTTCCAGGGTAAACATGATAACCCTACAAAATTCTCTTCAAACCAGTACTTCCCCAAAGCGAGAGCTTTTTGGAGCTACCTTGGTGCTGTTAATATGATCCGTGGCCTTGCATCTGTGCTCTGGCCAACCAGATAGTTCACCCAGAACCCCACCAGTCCATGGCTTGGACCCACATGATTTCTGGATGTGGTTATGGTTTTTACCACCTCCCTGATCCAATTCATAACTTGATACAATATAAACATTTCGAAAAACCTACTAAATCAAAGATAGCTTTTGAACTCCAAGAATTTATTGGAGGAAGAGGGTAAATAGAAAAGGTGTGCCAACTTATGTGTTTTACAAAATGAGCAGCTATATAAACATATGAAGACATTTTCATTTCCCATGACTATTTATCTTTCTAGGTCATTCAGCTAAAATATTTTAGTTATGTAATACTGATCTTGAGAAAAATAATATTCAGTTCATAGCAGAACTTCCCTCTGAGTTCCTTTTGCACTTTGCTCAGATTCTCTGTTTTGCCATGCTATAGACAGGTCTGATGTACAGATGTTTACTTATAAATTATTTACAGATCTGAGACCACCCTCAATCACCCCCCTACCCTTCCCCAACAGACTGTGCATTTTTTCTTGGGAGTAAGATCCATATTCTACTTCTGGTTTCCCCCAGACCTTACCAGAGTGTACATACTTTTAAGGTATTCAATAAATATATGAGCACTAAATTATTTAATGTTGTAAACACTGCTTATCAGAACCATGTAAAATGAGGTATTTTATTTAGGAAAATATTTCCTAATCTCCACCTGTCTTCTTAACATGCCACTGCTGAGATTAAACAGGACTATGAGTCTTCATTGTGTTGCATTTTTCATTATATGAGCTATCAATTAAATGTTCATATCAATGACAACACTGTTTAAAACAGAGACATTAAATCTAGGAAATTTACATCGATTCACTGAATTCCTTTATTTGGAGGTTTACTGTGGTTAACACCAAAAATATAGTTACCAAATGCAGTTCAATAAATTTTGACACTATGTAATGATAAGACAGAAAAACTGCAAAAATGTTCATTGGTTCCTTAGAGAACCATGAAGTTTTAAAAGATCTGAGGGGTCTAATTGAGAGCTGGGAGCACCAGCCTAGTGAAAGGGATGTGGGCTGCACACTATCACCTTTGCTGCTTTAAAAAAAAACATGTCTGTTTATGATAGGGATGTTCTCAATAGAAAGGAACTATCAACAATCTAAATCTCTACTAAACATCCAAATTGAAGTATAGCATCGCTACTCAAAACAAGGCTTTACATTGTTTTATTATAGAAAATATCAAACTTATACAAGTGTACAGAAAGGTGAAAGTGTTAGTTGCTCAGTCTTACCCGACTCTTTGCAGCCCCGTGGACCATAGCCCACCAGGCTCCTCTGTCCGTGGGATTCTCCAGGCAAGAATACTGGAGTGGGTAGCCATTCCCTTCTCCAGGGGATCTTCCCAACCCATGAGTTGAAACCAGGTCTCCTGCATTGCAGGTAGATTCTTTGCCATCTGAGTCACCAGGGAAGCCCACAAGTGTACAGAAGAAGCACATAAAGATCCCATAAGTACTAGCACTCAACAAATATCAGCCAAGTGCTAGCCTGTTTTCTCTAGACCTGTTTCATTGGCCTCACTCCCCTTCTCTGATTATTCTGAAGAAAATGTCAAGCTGAATGTTTTCATCATAAACATTAATGCAAGATTTTTGAAGAATTTATGATGAACTGTTAAACTTTTTAATTATTTTTTTAATTCAAATAACAGGTTTTTATTTATTTTTATTTCACTTTACAATACTGTATTGGTTTTGTCATACATCAACATGAATCCTCCATGGGTGTACACGTGTTCCCAATCGTGAAACCCCCTCCCACTTCCCTCCCCATACCATCTCTCTGGGTCATCCCAGTGCACCAGCCCCAAGCATCCTGTATCCTGCATCAAACCTAGACTGGCGATTAGTTTCTTATATGATATTATACATGTTTCAATGCCATTCTCCCAAATCCTCCCACCCTCTCCCTCTCCCACAGAGTCCAAAAGACTGTTCTATACATCTGTGTCTCTTGCTGTCTCTCATACAGGGTTATCGTTACCATCTTTCTAAATTCCATGTTTTACATGAAAACTCAGATTACAAAAATCTATATAAAATGCTATCCCAATAACTTTTAATGTGTATACACACACACATATAGTTTAATAGAGAAAAAAAGTGGTGTTAATAAATAAAATTTTTAAGAGGATATTATCTGAAAACTGTGAATTTATATTTGTTTGTACTTTTCAAATTTTCTATAATGAATAGGTCCTTTGTCTTCAGTCCTCAAATGTTTTTACAAAAATGTGTCTAAATTATCAGTTCTAATGAGGTGGATGAAACTGGAGTCTATTATACAGAGTGAAGTAAGCCAGAAAGAAAAACACCAATACAGTATACTAACGCATATATATGGAATTTAGAAAGATGGTAATGATAACCCTGTATGTGAGACAGCAAAAGAGACACAGATGTATAGAACAGTCTTTTGGATTCTGTGGGAGAGGGAGAGGGTGGGAGGATTTGGGAGAATGGCATTGAAACATGTATAATATCATATCTGAAACGAATTGCCAGTCCAGGTTTGATGCATGATACTGGATGCTTGGGGCTGGTGCACTGGGATGACCCAGAGGGATGGTACAGGGAGGGAGGTGGGAGGTGGAGGGGGGTTCAGGATGGGGAACACGTATACACCCGTGGTGGATTCATGGTGATGTATGGCAAAACCAATACAATACCGTAAAGTAATTAACCTCCAATTAAAATAAATAAATTTATATTAAAATAAATAAATAAATTATACCTTAATAAAGCTGGCAGAAAAAAATAAATGGTTATCTTTAAAAACCACTCCACTTTTTCAGGCCAACCTCTGAAATAGGTCATCTATTGAAACATATAATTTCATCAGCGTATCTCCTTTGTCCAAAGAGATGGGCCATGGGTTGCTGCAGCAAGTAAGAAGAACTCTAGCTTGGAAGTCCCATATGTCTGCTCATCCCCTTGCATCTGATCAAACCCGTAAGAAAGACTTGATGCCTGTCCTATGTTGAAAAATGCCAGTCACCCCAGGGGAAGTAGAAGACAGTCAATCTCATCTCACAAAATAGTCTTCAAACCCTTCTGAATCTGGGTCATCACCACAGACGATGCAGGGCAAGTGCTGATCTCCTGGAGAAGTCCAGGACAAGAATATCTGGAGTCTTTGCTATGTCTTCTGGAAGCACTGATAAAGGTATAGCTGCAGTCCTCCACTCCTTTCTTCTAGAAATGCAATCAGATATGGCCAAACATGCCGGGAGCCAGTGTGAGGAACTCCACCCGTGGCAAAGGTCATGAGGAAGGAGGCTCGGCATTACGCAAAGGCAGGATCGAGCCTCAGGAGATCCCCTGCTCCTGAGCATCTACCCCCAAAACCAGAGTCTGCCTACTTTACTGTTTTATGCTCTCACCTATACCTCTGACTTTATGGGGGGCTGTCCCCCACCACCTCTCTCAGAGAAGGAGTTAACTTGCAGCTCCAGTCAATAAAAATTCCTGGGCATGACAAGAGTGTTTCAACTTACAAACTCCTCTGAAGGTTCTCTAGCCTGCCTGAGCAGGTTCGTCTGGCCACATGTGATTGTTTACAGCCTCCCAACCATGAGAGGCACGAGATGCTTTAAACTTTCTAAATACAGATTCTTTTGAGAAGTTAGAAAATTATAGCATTATAATTATAGAATTATAGAAAATTATAGTATAGTATAGTGGGTTGATTAGAAATTATACTGGTGAAGGGTTTTTCATTTGTTGAGCCAATATTTGCTGCTAAATCTCCATATTCCCTGCCCTTATAATGACTATAACTAGCATATGGGAGAAATAAATATTAACCTTTGATATTAATCATGTTAAACCTTAAGTTAAGTAAATTCCTTTTCTTGATTATAACCCCTTGCACCTTCACCCTATAGGAATGCAACTTTATCTGGTGCCTTTGGAGGGTGGCACCTGGTTTAAGAAAAAAAATCACTCCTGGAAAAAATAAGTTTCCTGGCTGACTGACCGTTATCAGAAAGGGCCATAAAATGTCAGCAGGCCTCATGGCCAGAAGATGATGTAAAAACCCTTAAGACCTTTGTATACATTTATATGAAGCAACTGATTTTGACAAGGGTCAGGTCTGCTGACCCTGTGTGACTCTGTATTCTATCTCTATGTGTAACAAAAAGTATATAAGCAAACCTGAAAATAAAGAAAACGGATCAGTTTCTGGAAAGACTGATTTCCCCCGTGTGGTTCTTTCTTGTTCTCTGTTTTTCTGGCTGAATTCCCATCTGGAGCATGGGTACCCGCCAAGCCTGCTAATTTTGCCCTGGCTTCTAAGACCCACGCAAGAGGGAGCCCAAGGCGGGGCACCCTCCACTATTCAAGTGAGCGCCAGTGGCCTACGTAGGTGGTGCAAACTCCTTGTCTTGGAGTTTTATCGGTACTCCATGTAAACCAAGTTATTCAGCCTCTTTTTTGCCACTAATTTTCCTACAACACTATTCTTTTCTAATGTCTCTTTATATTTCTAATTAAATAGCTTTTTCCTAGGACGCCAACTTTGTCTCCCCTTCGAATTACCCTGGAGCCACCAGGGCTCGAATCCAGCACAAACCAGTACCCAAAGGGGGAAAAAAATGTCATGCTGGACCTATTTTGCAATTTGGGGGATTTAGTCACCAAACATCTCTAACATGTGCTGCATAAGTATTTCTACTTAAATTTTTAAAATATATATGAACTATGGCAACCCACTCCAGTATTCTTGCCTGGAGAATCCCATGGACGGAGGAGCCTGGTAGGCTACAGTTCATGGGGTCGCCAAGAGTCGGACACGACTGAGCGACTTCACCTTCCTTCCTTCCTTCACAGGTGTCAGCAATTCTGGAGATTTTAGAATAGAAACAATTGAGAGGAAAAAAATGAAAAATGAATTTGCTATATGGCTATTTTATCTTTCTGAATCTCAATTCTTTTTTAACCTTGAAAGTCTAGGAAAGTAACTATAGTTACTAGGAAAGTAACTATCGCATTGAACAAAGGTATAGATTCGGATGGATTAGAATCATAGATATCTGAGATACTCGGTTGGAGTTTGCCTTTTCTCTGCTTTATCTTTCCTGAAAAGATTAAGATTCTTTTAAATTAGTGGACCAGAACAGCTTGATCAACTAATGTGCTTCCTCATATCATAGCTAAATTATAGAGTTAGAATAGGAACATCCAGATTTTGCCACTGCCAGGACATTAAGTGTCATTCACCCAACAGATAGCGGGCACTTACATGCTAGGCGTTTGTTTAGGTTCTGGAGATGCCACAGTGGAAACCCACTGCTCCCGGCCATCCTGCTTTTCTGGAATGTATGTGCAGTGGCTTGTTCAAAACAGGTTTGACTATTTAATTTCATAACAAATTTCTGTGTTCCCAGAAAATATTCAGAAACTCAAAGTAATGAGTATACAGACAATATCAAGCTACTTCTCTTTTATTGATTCCTATGGAAATTAATCTTTTATTAGTCATCAAAAGAAAGATCCTTCTAAATATGCCACTAAAGCCTATAGTTCCTTTAGTGTTTTAGAGGGAAAGTCTTAATCATAATCTGATTGACTATTAAGAGCTCATCGTATGGTTTGATCAGCAAATTATATGTGATCTCAATCTATTACCATCTGGGAAAATAGTACATCTTTCAAGAACATGTTTAGTTTATGCCATAAGGGTGAATAATAACTACTTGGTTATTACAAAGTAACTGATGGGGAAATATATGATGCAAAAGATTTTGTATAAAATGGGGAAGCCAGTTAGAGAAAATGAATGTGTTACAGATAATAGCCATAATTTGAGCTCCAATAGGGAACAATCAAGATCTTACTGTATTTGGCATCTATTATTGCACAGTGAGTCAGTTCACACTGACTCTTCCTAAATCCAAGTCATATGTCCTCATTTAAAAAGCCATCTGTATTACCAAGTAGTACGTCATTTATTTCCAAATGATGAGAATTTGGAAATAGTGTGTAGCCAGTTTTAAACAGTACACAGAAACTTCTCATAAAAGTCTACAACTATTGCATTTCCAGTGGAAGCAATGATTGTTTTTGTCTAACTCATATAAATAATCTACTTCAGTGTTTTTTTTAATCTCATTCTACTCTCAAAACCACAAAGGGAGCCTCTGCCAGTTACAAAACCATCATTATTCAAAACAAAACAAAACAACCATGCACCATAACAGTCACCTACAGTTAAAGACAGGAGAGGCATGAAAGCAGTGAGTCAGGCACTTAATTGGGAGTTTAAGGGTGCTCTAAAACATGTTCTTAATGAAAGAGATGAAATATCATCACCAAAAATCAAAACAAAATCTCCCATTATAGATGACTAATCTGATAAGAGATTCAAGTGTGAGAAAGTGGACTAATTTTTAGTTACCTAAAGTGCCATGGCCAGGGAAACCACCCCCTACTAAAACATCTTGCTGAGTTAAAAGTATCCTGCAAGTTTAAGACAATAAGTGATTATTCATGCCTGTGAAAACTCTGAGTGTATAGGTTTAAGGGACAGGGAGGGGACTGGGTAGGACAGAAAACACAGGCAAGCAACAGTAACATTCTCATTGGCCTTGAAGTGTTTTGGCATTTTATTTTGAGCATAAAACACTCCAGAGTTTTTATGCCTACACTGAAATTAAATTTTCTAACTCCACCCAGATTATTTTTCCACTTGACACTTATACTATAAACACTGCATGTGTTGACATTTGCATTCAATTCAGTAAAGTTTAATTTTTATATTTTCTTTCGTCATAACAATGTAACATTTTTGGGGCTTGAACAACAACTGAAAAAAAAAAAAAAACCTCCTAAAATAGCTACTTTAACAAAACCTCTATTTCCTAACACAACACTGAAAACATTTTATCTATCATTTAAATGGTCCTTTCTGTGTTACCAAGTCAAATAAAAACCTAATCTATAATAAATGAAAATAGGACTAATCATGCTACTAATCCTGTTATATACAGTCCAAAAAATTTAACAAATGTTTTAAGTCTAATTTTAACAGTGTCTGCAGTCCCACATATTTTAAGGTTTATGGTGTAAAAGCAATATTTTGTATTGTTAGAAAACTTTTCAGCTCCTGCTCTTGATTCAGTGAGGTGGAAAAACAAATGTCCTGTTAAAACTGTGAAGTCAGACTAAGGTTTCCCAAAGTTGTATTTGTTTAAGGTATCTGTAGTAGACTGAAGATCAGGAAATCTTTGACACCGCCCCCAAGGAGAGGAGGTGTTTCTGTTTCTCTCTCCCACCCACAGTTCTCAGTGGCCTCAGCTGTGATCAACAGAACGCAGTGGGAGTGGTACCGTGCTAGTTTCGGAGACCGAGCTTTAGGGGACTGACAGCTTCCTCCTCTCTCAGAACACCCTGAGCCAAGGGAAGTCAGACTGTCTGAAGTTGCCATGCTGGGAGCGAGTGTCCCCTGAGGAACATCTAGAGAGGTCTTGCTGCTGCTGCTGCTGGGTCACTTCAGTCGTGTCTGACTCTGTGCGACCCCATGGATGGCAGCCCACCAGGCTCCTCCATCCCTTGGATTCTCCAGGCAAGAATACTGGAGTGGGTTGCCATTTCCTTCTCCAATGCATGCATGCATGCTAAGTCACTTCAGTCATGTCTGACTCTGTGCGACCCCATGGATGGCAGCCCACCAGGCTCCCCTGTCCACAGGATTCTCCAGGCAAGAATACTGGAGTGGGTTGCCATTTCTTTCTCCAGGAAAAGTGATGCTAACCATTCCCAGCTGTTTCCACTCTGGCTCAGGATGAACAGGCACTGTGGAGCTATGACAAGTCTCTACCCACAATACTCTGCCCACAGCCATGGCAATAACAATAATAAAACAGTTGTTTCAAGTCTTTAAGTTTTGGAGTAGTTTTTTATGTGCAATAGCTAATTAGATCCTTCTATCTAAGCTTCTCTACTTTTCCTAGATACTTTATCTATTTTCCTTGAATTGCAGTGTATTCCACCAAGATCTGGAGAGAATTTAAAGGCTATCTCTGTACATCCTGCATCTGTGAATATGGAGTAGAGTCCAGACATCTACATTTTTAATGCTTTCCTCCTGTAATTTAGATGTACATTAACTTTGGAGAATCACTGGTATTAAGTTAATTAAACAATAAGGGTATTAGATTGAAATGACCTTAATGCCTTACCAACAAACCAAAAACCTAAGCCTGTAATGCCTCAAAGTTAGGAAACTGAAACCTAATTGCAACCCACGACAAACACCAAATAGATTTTCCCAAAGAAGGCAACCACTCACACTACAGCCAATCAAATAATTTCCTCGCTTTCCTTCGATAAAAGTCCTTGCCCCAGCCCCTGTTAGTAGAGTACTCCTAACCATTTTCAATTGATGCTGCAGATTCAAATTGATTTTTGCTCATAAAATCCTAACTTTTAAAATATGCTCCATGTTTTCTGTTAAAACTGGCATAGCAGAATGAGCCTCTGTCAATAACTAGTTGTGCTTGTTCAGGTCCAAATTCATTGGCTGAAGCCCTCTGGCTCTGAAGTTCTGTGCCCAACTCTGGCTCAAGTTGTTTCTTAGAACTTGGCTTGAAAAGGTACAGATGATAAAATTTGCTTATGCACATAACGGATTTCTATGTGACTAATGAATGCATATAATAGCTAAAGCAAACCTTAATTCTCAACTAATACTGGTCAAGTACAGGGACTATCTTATGTTCTAGGAATAAGAAGAAATATTAAATATGATATAGTTTCTGCCCTTAATCAGCCTACAATTTACTTGAGGCATTAAAATGAATCATGAATTCAAGAAGAAAAGGAAACTTCAAAAAGTTAACTATTGAATAGCTTTTCTTTCGTTTCAGTTGTTATTGTTTGCTTTTTCTCCAGCTCCTGTCACAACTGCAGTAGTGAGAAATGAGATTTATGGATTATTTACTCTTCTAATCCAAGTTCTAAGTTCAGACAAAGCCAACCTAGCTGAAAGTTTCAGATGCAGATATGTAAATTTGTCTCCAAGGCAACATTCTATGTGACAGTTATGCCTTTCACATTCCTTTTATTTTATTTTCTATTTGACGAAACCTTAAGAAATAGCTGACAGGCTTCTCTTTCTATGTTTACTGTAGGAATCTAACTGCCTCAGTCAGTTCCCCTTGACTGGGGTCCCATGGCAGACACACTGAAACCATACTCACAGAAAACTAGTCAATCTAATCACACTAGGACCACAGCCTTGTCTAACTCAATTGTCTAACTCAATAAATGGTCTTAGCAAGACACAATTCTTTGTTCAAAGCTCTAGTACTTTCGCAACATTGTTTGCCTAGAATATTTTAAATTGAATGTGTGGTTGGCACTGAATTTCTATTGAAGTTCAGTCGCTCAGTCGTGTCCGACTCTGCGACCCCATGAATCACAGAACACCAGGCCTCCCTGTCCATCATCAACTCCCGGAGTTCACTCAAACTCATGTACATTGAGTCAGTAATGCCATCCAGCCATCTCATCCTGTCGTCCCCTTCTCCTCCTGCCCCCAATCCTTCCCAGCATCAGAGTCTTTTCCAATGAGTCAACTCTTTGCACGAGGTGGCCAAAGTACTGGAATTTCAGCCTCAGCATCAGTCCTTCCAATGAACACCCAGGACTGGTCTCCTTTAGGATGGACTGGTTGGATCTCCTTCAAGTCCAAGGGATTCTCAAGAGTCTTCTCCAACACCACAGTTCAAAAGCATCAGTTCTTTGGCACTCAGCTTTCTTCACAGTCCAACTCTCACATCCATACATGACTACTGGAAAAACCTTTGTTGGCAAAGTAACATCTCTGCTTTTTAATATGCTATCTAGGTTGGTCATAACTTCCTTCCAACGAGTAAGCATCTTTTAATTTCATGGCTGCAGTCACCATTTGCAGTCATTTTGGAGCCCCCAAAAATAAAGTCTGACACTGTTTCCACTGTTTCCCCATCTATTTCCCATGAAGTGAAGTATTATTCTAACCTTAATCAAATCAAATGGCCCAAAGTTGCTTATAAATTTAAGGTACAAACTCCATAATTTTAATCAGAAAGACCTCAAAGAACTATTAGTTCAAGTGCTTTGATCAGAAGCAGAGAAGGGTTGATCAGGTGAATCACTTGGCAGGAATTTAGAAGGATAATCTTGAACAGCAAATCACTGGAAAAAATGTGTTCCACATTTTTGAGGACCAACTTCATATCACTAATGTTAACTTTAACAATTTGATTAAACAATTTAAGCTGGTATATTAGCATGTGGCATGTAATTAATGAAACTATGAAAATATATGAGTATGATATCACTCATATGTGGATTCTAAAATATGACATGAGTGAACTTATCTTGGAAACAGAAACAGACTCAGAGATACAGAAAACAAACATATGGTTACCAAAGGGAAAAGGTTGGGGGAATGGATGGATTGGGAGTTTGGGATTAGCAGATACAAACTATTATATATAGGATGGATAAACAAGGTCCTACTGTATAGCACAGGGAATTATATTCAATATCCCATTATAATCTATAAAAGTAAAGAACATGGAAAAGAATGTGTGTGACTATATATATGTATAACTGAATCACTTTGTTAATAAAGCATGAAATAACACAACATTGCTNGGATGGATTGGGAGTTTGGGATTAGCAGATACAAACTATTATATATAGGATGGATAAACAAGGTCCTACTGTATAGCACAGGGAATTATATTCAATATCCCATTATAATCTATAAAAGTAAAGAACATGGAAAAGAATGTGTGTGACTATATATATGTATAACTGAATCACTTTGTTAATAAAGCATGAAATAACACAACATTGCTATACAGTAGAAATCAACACAACATTGTAAATTAACTATATACTTTGATACAATAAAATTTAAAAAAATAAATTATATGTGTATTTATATAATGTTTGTGTGAGTGCCACATTATGGAGCAGGGAAGATGAAACAGCAGGAAAGGATGGAACAAGAATAATCAGAAAACTTTATGCTGAGACAGAGGGTCCATCAGTCATTCATGGAGCCCTACTATACACCAGGTACTTTGCACCCATTACCTGCAATGCTAACTGCAGGTGAAATTTATTATCTTCATTGCACAGTTGAACAGACTGAGGTGGGAGGCTGGTTAAATGCTCAGAGGTACACATTTAGGAAGAGTAAGATCAATAATCTTAGCAGAAAATATTTCTGGAGGATCTTCTGTGGATAAAATATTGTATCAGCTGTTGGTCAAGAGGACAAAGTAGAAGACTTTTAATCGTGAGCTTACAGCAGAATTAGAAAGAGAGCAAACATGCTTTAATGTGTTTGAATTTAATGTATATTAGATGAAAAAAGAGGGCTGGTGCAGAAGATTGTGCACTCAAAGAATACTGGTCTGGTTAATCAACTAAAGTTTGATTTAGCCAGTCTCATTTCTCTTTGTTTGCATAGATGAATAGTGTGTTCATTTCCAAGGCAAACCATTCAATATCACGGTAATCCAGGCCTATGCCCCAAACAGTAAGGCTGAAGAAGCTGAAGTTGAACGGTTCTATGAAGACCTACAAGACCTTTTAGAACTAACACGCCCAAAATATGTCCTTTTCATTATAGGGGAACAGGATGCAAAAGTAGCAAGTCAAGAAACTGCTGGAGTAACAGGCAAATTTGGCCTTGGAGTACGGAATGAAGCAGGGTAAAGGCTAATAGAGTTTTGCCAGGAGAACACACTGGTCATAGCAAACACCTTCTTCCAAAAACACAAGAGAAGACTCTACAAATGGACATCACCAGATGGTCAACACCGAAATGAGGTTGATTATATTCTTTGCAGCCAAAGATGGATAAGCTCTATACAGTTAACAAAAACAAGACCAGGAGCTGACTGTGGCTCAGATCATGAACTCCTTATTGCCAAATTCAGACTTAAATTGAAGAAAGTAGGGAAAACCACTAGACCATTCAGGTATGACCTAAAAAAATTCCCTTATGATTATACAGTGGAAGTGAGAAATAGATTTGACACGACTGAGTGACTGAACTGAACTGAACTGAAAGAAAGACCTGTATATAGAAAACTATGAAACAGGTGAAAGAAATCAAGGAAGACACTAAAAGATGTTGAAATATACCATGCTCATGGATCGGAAGAATCAATATAGTGAAAATGAGCATACTACCCAATGCAATCTATAGATTCAATGCAATCCCTATCAAGCTACCAGCGGTATTTTTCACAGAGCTAGAACAAATAATTTCACAATTTTTATGGAAATACAAAAACCTTCAAATAGCCAAAGCAATCTTGAGAAAGAAGAATAGAACTAGAAGAATAAACCTGCCTGACTTCAGGCTCTATTACAAAGCTACAGTCATCAAGACAGTGTGGTACTGGCACAAAGACATAAATATAGATCAATGGAACAAAATAGAAAGCCCAGAGATAAATCCACATACCTATGGACACCTATCTTCGACAAAGGAGGCAAGAATATACAATGGAGAAAAGACAATCTCTTTAACAAGTGGTGCTGGGAAAACTGGTCAACCACTTGTAAAAGAATGAAACTAGAACACTTTCTAACACCATACACAAAAATAAACTCAAAATGGATTAAAGATCTAAACATAAGACCAGAAATTATAAAACTCCTAGAGGAGAACATAGGCAAAACACTCTCCAACATAAATCGCAGCAGGATCTTCTATGACCCATCTCACAGAACACTGGAAATAAAAGCAAAAATAAGCAAATGGGACCTAATTAAAATTAAAAGCTTTTCCACAACAAAGGAAAGTATGGGAGAAAATAATAGCAAATGAAGCAACTGTAAAACAACTAATCTCAAAAATATACAAGCAACTACTGCATCTCAATTCCAGAAAAATAAACGACCCAATCACAAAATGGCCCAAAGAACTAAATAGACATTTCTCCAAAGAAGACATACAGATGGCTAACAAACACATGAAAATGAGTGATGCTCCACATCACTCATTATCAGAGAAATGCAAATCAAAACCACAATGAGATACCATTTCATGCCAGTAAAAATGGCTGCAATCCAAAAATATACAAGCAATAAATGCTGGAGGGGATGTGGAGAAAAGGGAACCCTTTACACTGTTGGTGGGAATGCAAACTAGTACAGCCACTATGGAGAACAGTGTGGAGATTCCTTAAAAAACTGGATATTGAACTGCCTTATGACCCAGCAATCCCACTGCTGGGCATACACACCGAGGAAACCAGAGTTGAAAGAGACACATGTACCTGTGTTCTTTGCAGCACTGTTTATAATAGCCAGGACATGGAAGCAACCTAGATGTCCATCAGCAGATGAATGGATAAGAAAGCTGTGGTATATATACACAATGGAGTATTACTCAGCCATTAAAAAGAACACATTTGAATCCGTTCTAATGAGGTGGTTGAAACTGGAGCCAATTATACAGAGTGAAGTAAGCCAGAAAGAAAAACACCAATACAGTATACTAACACATATATATGAAATTTAGAAAAATGGTAACGATAACCCTGTATGCGAGACAGCAAAAGAGACACAGATGTATATAACAGTCTTTTGGACTCTGTGAGAGAGGGAGAGGGTGGGATGATTTGGGAGAATGTCATTGAAACGTGTATAATATCATATAAGAAACGAATCACCAGTCTAGGTTCGACACAGGGTGCAGGATGCTTGGGGCTGGTGTACTGGGATGACTCGGAGGGATGGTGTTGAGGAGAGGGGGAGATGGAAGGGGGTTTCGGGATTGGGAACATGTGTACACCCGTGGCAGATTCATGTTGATGTGTGGCAAAACCAATACAATATCGCAAAGTAAAATAATAATAAGAAGAAGACAAAGAAGAAAATAAATAAACTGTTGGAGAAGACTCTTTGGAGTCCCTTGAACTGCAAGGTGATCCAACTAATCCATTCTAAAGGAGATCAGTCCTGGTTATTCATTGGAAGGATGATGCTAAAGCTGAAACTCCAGTGCTTTGCCCACCTCATGCAAAGAGTTGACTCATTGGAAAAGATTCTGATGCTGGGAGGGATTGGGGGCAGGAGGAGAAGGGGACGACAGAGGATGAGATGGCTGGATGGCATCACCGACTCGATGGGCATGAGTTTGAGTGAACTCCAGGAGTTGTTGTACAGGGAGGCCTGGCGTGCTGCCGGGAGCCAGTGTGAGGAACTCTGCCCATGGCAAAGGTCATGAGGAAGGAGGCTTGGCATACACAAAGGCATGATCAAGCCTCAGGAAACCCCCTGTTCCCGAACATCTAACCCCAAAACCAGAGTCTGTTTTATGTTGTCACCTACACCTCTGACTTTACAGGGGGCTCTCCCCCATAACCACTTCTCTCAGAGAAGGAGTTAACTTGCAGCTGCAGTTAATAAAAATTCCTGGGCGTGACAAGAGTGTTTCAACTTACAAACTCCTCTGAAGATCCTCTAGCCTGCCTGAGTGGGTTCGTCTGGCCACATGTGATTGTTTACAGCCTCCCAACCGTGAGAGGCACGAGATGTTTTAAACTTACTAAAGGCAGATTCTTTTGGGAAGTAAGAAATTATTAGTATAGTGGGTTGGTTAGGAATTATATTGGTGAAGGGTTTTTCATTTGTTGTGCCAATAATTACTGCTAACTCCCTGCCCTGGGTGGGACAAGTGTGTCTCAGGTCAAACCTCTCTGCTGGCAAACTAGCTCGTGTGACAGGATTATCCATTCTCCTGCCACTATGCACATGATTGTTTACTACCTCTCAACCATAAACAGCACAGAGAGTTTTGGAGTATTTTGAGAGTCTTAATTAGCATAGGGCTTTTCTCACTTTTGAGTCAATGATTGCTGCCAGGCCTCCATATCCTTAGACACCTGGGAATATATTAATCAATATATTTGGAATATAGAAAAGGAAATATAGTAGTTTTTAAGGTTAGCAATACTAGACTTTTTGAGTTAATGAATTTTCTCTTTTGTAATAGATCACTGTACTTTGTTATAAATCACTGTGTCCTTACTATGTAAAAATGTAACTTTATCACTATTTTAAAGACTAAATAGATCTTAAGGGGAACACTGGTGAAGGGTTTTCATTTGTTGGGCTGCTAAATCTCCATATTCCCTGCCCTTATAATGAATACAACTAGCATATAGAAGAAATAAGTATTAACGTTTAAGATTAATCATGTTAACCTTGGGTTAAATAAATTCCTTTCTTGATTGTAACTCACTACACCCTCACCCTATAGGAATGCAACTTTATTTGGAGGGTGGTGCCTGGTTTAAGAAAAAACACCCTTGGAAAAAATAAGCTTTTTGGTTATCAGAAAGAAAGGGTCCTAAAATGTCAGCAGGCCTCATGGCCAGAAGATGATGTAAAACCCCTAAGACCTTTTTTCATGTAAAGCACCTGATTTTGATAAAGGTCAGGACTGCTGACCCCCGTGTGACTCTGTATTCATCCCTATGTGTAACAAAAGGTATATAAGCAAACCTAAAAAATAAAGGATGGGGTCAGTTTCTGGAAAGATTGATTCCCCCGTGTCATTCCTTCTTGCTCCCCGTTTTTCTGGCTGAATTCCCATATGGAGCATGGATGCTATTCCACATAAACCAAGTTATTCAGCCTCTTTTTCTCCGCTAATATTTCCTACTACACTATCTGCTTCTAATCTCTCTATATATCTGTATTTAATTAAGTTTTTTCCAAGGACGCCGACTCCATCTCCAACTTCGAATCACCTTGGATCCACCAGGGCTGGACCCCGAAAGCATTCTGTGATTCATGGGGTCGCAAAGAGTCGGACATGACTGAGCGACTAAACTGATTGAGCTGATAGGCTTCAGACAAGTGGAGAGAAAGCTTCTCCCACACTCTTTCCACCACCATTTCTTCAACCTAGATAACTCATTCAGTTAGTAGAGAACCTTTAGAAAAAGTGGTAAAAAAGAAAGTTAAACATCCTGCTCTGTTTTCATCAGCAAAATATCTATTTGCCATTTATAGCAGTTTCACACTCTGTGACTTTCTGATTATGTTTTGAACATAATGTTTCAAAACCCACTTTATTATGTACAGTCCCATTTGGCAAGCAGTCACACACACATACACATATATATACTCACACATATATATAGAAATATAATATGTTCCAATAAATATATATATATATCCCAATATATAAAATCAAGTCCTTTGTAATTAAATTGCTTTTTGGTTTTCTGAGTGTAAATGAGATCTGCAGGTGGTATTCTCAAACATTTCTCTACAATCAAGACTATATGTGGTTGACTGGAGAGCTAAATAATTTTGAAATATTACTCTTATCACTTTCAATTAGGGGGATTTATAGAATGTTATACAAACATATTGAGAAATAACCTTTTAAAATTCACTGCTATAGGTTAATGGGCATACTGCTTTGTGAAGCTTGACAAAAGACACACATTTCACCCTAGGCTTACAGAATCACCATTTTAAAATCATTTCCTTCAAGCACAAAATAAATTGAGCTGCAGAAAAACATAGCTTTTATTGAACTGTGAATAAATGACATACTTAAATAATTTCTTAGCTGTGGCCGTTCATGAAAATTCATATCACTATTAAACTTCATCTTTTCTTTTATTTCTAAGCCAGAAAGATTTCCTGATATTTAATTTTTCCTCTTTCATAAGAGAAGGGTATATAATAGATATCAACTCTTACTTTCTTAAAGTAAAATATTATTCACAAAATCACTGGCTTTCAATTGCTTTTATTATCCATGAATTTCAAATCAAGGAACCAATTCAAAGTATTTGTTTACTGCCTACTACATTCAAAGTAATATTATCAAAATAAAGGATGAAAAAGGACAAATAAGGCACAATCTAGTGGGGGCAAAAACAAATAGAATAAAAAATAGTTCCATCCAAAATAGTAATTAAGGACTATTACATATAAGGTGGGCTTCCCAGTGTTGCCAGTGGTAAAGAATGTGACTGTCAATGCAGGAGAAGTAAGAGACATGGGTTCAATCCCTGGAGGAGGGCATGGCAAACCACTCCAGTATTCTTGCCTGGAGAATCCCCTGGACAGGGTAGCCTGGAAGGCTACAGTTCATATGGTTGCAAAGAGTCAGACACGTCTGAAGAGAGTTCGCATGCATGCACATATAAAGTAGTCTATGATTCCATTTGAAAAAATTAACAAAAATGAACTAAATTCATTGCACAGCCAAGAAAGAACAATGTAAAATGCTTACTAAGGATTCAGTTTGGTCAGACTAAATGCAACCCCTGTTAGCAGAAACTAATTAGGGCTTCCTAAAGCATTACCTTTTAAGTACAAGGCAAACAGCATGCAGTAATCAGCTACAAATGAAAGATAAGGTGAATATTGAGTGTTAGTATTATTAACACTAACAAAGGAAAGAAAACAATACTTTCACAATAAAATATACATATCAGAAGTCATCCAAAAATCCACAGTATTTAGTATTTTCAAATTAGTTCAATTTCACTAGGAATTTGTTAGCAATTAATATCAGAAGATGCCACAAGACTCTTTGAAAGCAATATGTGTGAATATTTTTGTTGTCTGCCTGGTGATGACATGTACAAAACCTTAATACACTATAATTTAATTTTTTAAACTTTTTATTTTATATTGGGATATAGTTGATTATCAATGCTATGTTAGTTTCAGGTATACAGCAAAGTGATTCAGTTATACATACATAAGTATCTAATCTCTTTCAACTTCTTTTCCCATTTAGGTTGTTACATGGTATTGAGCAGAGTTCCCTGGTTTTACTTTTTAAAGCCAGCCTTGACACAGTTCCTGTTGTGGTTCTCAGCTATCTTCAGAAGCTTCCTTCCACCCAGCCACTGTCTCACTCCAGGGATCATTGTCTGGTTACAATTTGGAGGACTTGATAGGAAACCCCCCTTGTATAGCAGTTATCAGTAGATATGGAAGCTTCCCCTTTCCACTTGTGACAGAGGTTGTACACAAAGACTGTAATCTGTCCACACCAAAACTACTGTAAAATCGCAGGGAGGCCCCACAGGCCTCCTTCGAGGATAAACATGCCTTTCTCAGTAATCCCCTTAGGAACAGCTCCTCTCCACCTCCTCTACCTCCAGTTTCTGGACTAACATTTTCCCAGTGCTTAAAGTTTGTTCCTTATCACTTGAACTACCAATTGTCAGCTAAATTTATATTGGTATTTTTCTGTTCATTTTGCACTGCTGAATATGAGCTTGATCTCATCCCTGAGTTTTTACCCTCGGCCCAGATTGGGCATTGGACAGGGACTCTGACTTGCCACCCACTCAGGCACCAATTCACAGCTTGTGGAATCTTCTGGTAGCAAGTGCTTGAGCCCAGTGTTTTCCCTTTGTATCACTGAGGACTTAGGAGCCCCAGAGATGGGGAAGGCTGCTGGCCTGGTTGATTTCTCCTCTGTTTCTTGCCTACTGTCTCACTATGCATAAAACCTCTAGAAACCGATATTTGGCTATTTCCAGCATCACATGCTAGAGCTCAGCTTAGAGGATGCCCGTTCACAGAAATCCCAGAACTATGGCAGCATGCAGGTGCTTTTTGGGTACAGACTGGTGTCTGCAGGACCTGTACTATGGTGAGATCCGGTACTATTTTTTCCACCCACCCAACCACAGCAAAGATGGGGAGCAAAAGAATTGCGAACTCATGACGCTGTTTACATGGGTGTTCAGGCTGAGAGAGTAAGAAGCATATAAACAAGTCTGTTCTAAACAAGCCTGCAGTCTAGTGAGCCACTGTGTGCATTCTGTAGCATCTTCTGTTAGTAGAGGCAGATATACAGCACACAACCATTTTTCTCCCACAACTTTCCATGGCCAGTTTATAGTCACAGATTTTTATAAGATCAAAGCTATTTGATCAAAGATCAAACATAGAAATTATTTCATGTAAGCCAGTATTTTACAAGTTCTTGTGTGTTTTAGTAATCATATCCCCTGAAATTCGTTTCAGCACTCTTACTGTTGAGAATACACTGCATTTGTGTGAGTGCTGTCGCTTGTCATGTCTGACCCTGTGCAACCCTATGGACTGCAGCCCACCAGGCTCCTCTGTCCGTGGGATTCTCCAGGCAAGAATACTGGAGTGGGCTGACATTTCCTTCTCCACACTGCATTTTTCTACAGCCTAAATAAAAGTGTTTGCATATAAATACACAATTTGGTGGCCTATATCTATTCTATAAACAGTATACTTTGTTACTGTTAGCATTCTAAAGTAGATAAGGTAAAATAAGTACAGTTGATAATAAAAAAGTAAAGATATGAAATAAATACGTGAATTTATTCATCACTCTGTACTATTTTGAATACTATTATTAACACATTATTACCCCAAAATAGAGAACACTTATTTATATTGGAATTATAAATCCCATTCTCTACATGGGAGAGTTGATGACAACAGAGATTCCAAATAGCATTTATCTAAAGAATTAGGCATAACTGCCAGACTGCAAAATTGCCTCTATAAACCACATAGTGGAGATTTTACAAGTATAACAGAATGAAGTTCATGAAATACCAGCCCATAACATCCATGCAATCTTGAGCAATTTTAATTTATATAAAGAACCTACTGAAATTAACATTTGCAGTTTTTTAGATCATTACTAGGGGAAAACTTTTTTAAAAATTTAATATTTCATTGAATCTTTATACTTTCCATTTTGAAGTTAGCAAAAATTACCAGGAAACACCATAATCTATACCCTTGAGGAAAAAATAATGAAAGTGATAACTATTGAAAATATGCTTAATTTCAGAACTAATTCCCTTCCTTAATAAGAATTAGAAAAACAGCTACAATTTTCCCAATATGTGTAAAATTCTGCACCCACAATTAAAAATGTGAGCATTAAATTAATGTTACATGTTTAAGAGTAATTTATCATACTATTTGTTTCCTATCATCATGTGCTGCTAAATTCTTTTTCCTTTGTTAAAACTGTTTCCTCTAAATGGAATGTCCTCCACCCTGTATCTACTCAAGTCAAGGCCCACCAGCTCAGCTCAAACTGACATCACCCTGGACTTCCCTGGTGGTCCAATGGTTAAAAATCTGTCTGCCAATACAGGGGGCACAGGTTTGATTCGGGGTCCCCTGGAAGATTACACATGCCCGGGCAGTTGAGCCACAACTGCTGAGCCCATGCACCCTGGAGCCTGTACTTGGCAGCAAGAGACAAGTCACTGCAACGAACAGACCCAAAGCAGACAAAAAATTTATTATTTTTTTTTATTTTTTAAAATTTACTTTTTTTTTTTTTTATATTTTATTTTTACTTTATTTTACTTTACAATACCATATTTACTTTACAACACTATATTTGTTTTGCCATACATTGACATGAATCCGCCGTGGGTGTACATGAGTTCCCAATCCTGAACCCGCCCCCCCTAGTTCTTTGGGCCATTTTTTGATTGGGTCGTTTATTTTTCTGGAATTGAGCTGCAGGAGTTGCTTGTATATCTTTGAGATTATTTGTTTGTCAGTTTCTTCATTTGCTATTATTTTCTCCCATTACGAAGGCTGTCTTTTCACCTTGCTTATTGTTTCCTTTGTTGTGCAGATACTTTTAATTTTAATTAGACCCCATTTGTTTATTTTTGCTTTTATTTCCAGTATTCTGGGAGGTGGATCATAGAGGATCCTGCTGTGATTTATGTCGGAGAGTTTTGCCTATGTTCTCCTCTAGGAGTTTTATAGTTTCTGGTCTTATGTTTAGATCTTTAATCCACTTTGAGTTTATTTTTGTGTATGGTGTTAGAAAGTGTTCTAGTTTCATTCTTTTACAAGTGGCTGACCAGTTTTCCCAGCACCACTTGTTAAAGAGATTGTCTTTTCTCCATTGTATATTCTTGCCTCCTTTGTCAAAGATAAGGTGTCCATAGGTATGTGGATTTATCTCTGGGCTTTCTATTTTGTTCCGTTGATCTATATTTCTGTCTTTGTGCTCGTACCATACTGTCTTGATGACTGTGGCTTTGTAGTAGAGCCTGAAGTCAGGCAGGTTGATCCCTCCATTTCCATTCTTCTTTCTCAAGATTGCTTTGGCTATTTGAGGTTTTTTGTATTTCCATACAAATTGTGAAATTATTTGTTCTAGCTCTGTGAAAAATACCATTGGTATTTAAAATAAAAACAAAAACACCTGACATTGCCTTTCTTTAATTTATTTAATTTTTTTGCTCAGATTTTCTATACTCTGCTGTTAAGCCTTTCCTTGATGCTTTTTTCACTACTTCAGAACTTAATAATGCACTATTTACATATTATTTGTTAGTTAAATACTCATGACTTCAACAAGCTTCAAGCAGGCTACTATTCCCATTCATCTCCATCATCTTTAGCACGATGCCAGGCATAAAGTAGCTCCTCAGCAAATGCTCACCAAATCGTTCCTTGCCTCTCCTGGGTTTTAGCCCAGTGATAGGAACTGCCTCCCTGCAAAGTAGCAAGAATATGAGCATTGCTGTCTTTATGGCCAAGAAATTCCAGACTTCAACTGTCTATTCAGTTTCCTTCAGATTACCTTCTACTCAGTAGATTTGAAGCTGAAAGCAAGTGATGAAAATGTCTGTGAAAAAGTTGAGGAAAAATCATGAAAAACAAGAGCTAAAAAGAGATGGATTGCTGATATAAAGGACTAGTTACAGTGACCTGGCGCACTTTCCGTATCTTCTTCCTATTATTTTACACCATCCCAGAAGCTTCAGGTTAGGTCGAAGTACCATTATGTCTGTCTGTCTTCTTTTAGTCTTAGTATCAGGCAGAGGCCCAAACTCTCAGACAGGAAAGGAGGCATTTAATAGCTTACAATTATGTTGCTGTGGCAACTAGCCAGGTTTTCCTCCCACTCAAGTGTCTCTGGAAATTGAACGTGGATTAGAATGCTTGGGGGACTGTTTGAACTGTAGATTCATGTTCAGTAGATCTGGATGGGGTGTGAGAGTCTCTATGCGTGATAAGCTTGCAGGTGCCACTGCTATGGGTCTAGAGATGACTTCTTAGATCCAGGCCCAAAGATTCTGAGTTAGAGGTCTCGGGGGGCCCTGAGTATCTATGCTCTTAGAACATGCTGAGTGATCCAAAGAAGATCTTGAACTGAGAACAACTGGAATGCATTCTCATCTTACTAACAAAAATCTTTTTTTGTAACACTGGTATTTGAACAGTCCTTCATGGTAAGAAAATATTGTGATTGTGAAACATTTGATCACTGCTCTGTGTGATAAGGAGGATGCCTCCCTTTTAACACTTCAAACTATTTGACAATATATAACTTCCTCACCACTTTGACTACCTCATACATACACATATATAGATACATGAGCCATTTTAATGCAAGACAAGTCAAGTAAGACCTCTCTACTCATAGTGACCCAAGGATCTACAGTGTTAGCCTTACCTAGGAGCTTCTAAGAAATGCAAGATTTCAGTCTCCACCTCAAACCCAATGAATCAAAATTTATATTTTTAATCAGATTCTAAGGTGATAGGTTTGCTCATTAAAATTTCAGAAACAGTGCTCAAATGAAGAAATTCTCCTGCATGTTTGCAAAGGATTCACATTAATTAATTTCACAAATGGGATGATTTTAATATAGGGACCAAAGCAATTAAGAAAATTAACTTTAGCATCCAGCCAGAATGAGTAATATGAGGGAATGCACTGTTGGCTTCTTCTTGTCTTGCTTCAGCAAAATAAAACTGAGGTGACAGCAAAGAGCAGAATATTCATTCCTCAAGGTTACATACAGCTTTTCTACCTAAGGGCATATGTCTTCAGATCGGCTGTGCTGACTCTCTTAACAAGGGATAAATGATTGGGGTGTGGTTGCTTCAGGACTGAGGTCCAGCTTCCTTTTGTACACTTACACCTTTTCTTTTAACCCTTTCCCATTACTCTCTACTCTCTTCAAATTTTGGAAGTCGCTCTACTGGACAGTCTGCCCAGTAAACACTCTTGAAAAAGTAACCAGTGGAGGAGATGGGGACCCAGATACAGCTTCTAGTTGGTGCCAGAAATGATTGTAACCACCTTAAGCTCAAAGTGTCCAGACCATTGCATCTGTGTCACCTGGGAGCTTGTTAGAAATTCAGAATCTCAGGCCCCAGCCTAGTCCTGCGAATCAGAATCTGCAGTTTAATAAGATCCCTAAGAGAGTCATAAATATTTTAGAATTTGAGAAGCAGTGGTACATGATACAGTGCTAGATACTATCCAGTTAGAGGTGTGGTGAAGCAGCCATATGTATGGTTGTGAGTCAGAATTAATAGAAGCTATCACAGGGGGATGAAGACTTGTTCTTAAAGAAAAAAATCATGTATGCTTTGCCATAATCCCAGTATTAATTAATTCTGCGTGAGCTGATTCTACTTGTATTGGATTATCCTGTATGTTTTTATACTGCATATAAACAATGCTCCCAAACAGATGTTAATTATATCTTCTTAGATGTTATACACCCATCCAAATATACACCCATTCTATATGGATAGTGATATTTCACGATGCCAATTATCTCAAAAATTTAATTAGTGCAAGTATCTGAACTTTGTTTTGTTTTAAGAAGAAAACATGTAGAAAAAATGGCATTTGGGTTCCAACTCTTCATTATTAGCTCTGTGGATTGAGTACAGATTGAAATCCTCCAAATCTCAGTTTTCTCGTTTGTAAATTTGGAATAGTCAAGCCATAATTTGTGGTGTGATACAAACACCTTGCTTTTGTTCTTTATTTCTTCAGAAACTCAGGTAAGTTCCACAAAATGGTTTCCTTTTTCACCACTTTGTTTTTTTAAATGAAGAATAATTGCTTTACAGAATTTTGTGGTTTTTCAGCCATGGTTACACACATGTCCCCTCCTTTCTGAACCTCCCTCCCACCTGCCTCCCCGTCCCACCTTCTGGATGGTCACAGAGGCCATGCATGTGTTCCCTGAGCCATATAGCAAATCCTCTGTCAGCTGTCTATTTCACAAGTGGAATTGCAAGTTTCTATGCTGCTCTCTCCATACATCACACCCTCTCCCTCCTCCCCTCTCCCCATGTCCACAGGTCACAAAGTGGTTCTTGAACAAACCAAAATGTAAGGAAAAAGCCTGCCTAGCACATCCTAAGTACTGAGTAAATATTAGTTTATCTTAATAATTTCATATTTTCCATGAAAGATCTTTTGATTCCAAATATTTTAAATTTCTATATTAATACTTCATGATTTGTCCTTGCTACATATGCTAAAGAATATATATGTATGTGTTTGTGTGTGTATGTGCATGTGCATATAGTCTTCTTTTTTTAAACAACTATATATTGTTGTTAGATGTCTGGAGGCTTTTGTTTAGTCAATGTTTGATTATGACAGGAATCTTCAGGAGAAAGCAGTGATATACCAAAGGACGCGGGGAGATGGTGGTGGTCTTGTGCTGGGGTCCAGCCTCAGCAGAGTCCAGAGATACCCTCAGGACGAGCTGTGTTGGCGAAACAATGACGCGGGGAGACCAAGCTTCAGTGAGCGAGGCCCGTAACTTTATTTTCAAAAAGAGCTTTTATACCCTGACTTGTACATAGAGGAAAATGAAAGATGCAAGGTCATGCAGAGTCAGCTCAAACATTCCAGCAGTTTTGCCCTTATCGAAACCAGGATTTTTTCTGCATACCTTTTCCAAAAACAAGGGTCTTATGTTGTGTACATTATCTTCTGGCCTTGGAGGCCTGTTGACATTTTATGACCCTTTTTTTTTTGATAAAGGTTGATCAACCAGAAAACTTGTTTTCCCTTGAAGTGTTTTTTTCTTTATACTTCTAATCTGTGTCAGCCTCAGAAAGTACTAAACAGAGTTACATTCTCATGGAGCAAAGGTGCAGTGGGTTACAACAAAAAAAGACCTTTGACCTTATTAGCTCAAAGGTCTGATGTGGTTAATACCAAGGCTACTACTTGTTTTTCTTACATTCCAACTATATTAACTAATGCACTCCTGGGCACACAATGGACAAGAGATATAGGAACTTGGCAGTAAGCATTGGCTCAACAATGAAACCCTTCACCATTATTATTTTAATAAAACTTTTTTACCCCTTGAAGGGCTCTGTATCTTTAGAATACTTAGGCTTCCTGTGTCATGGTTGGGATGTTGTGAACAATCATATGTATAGTTGCAAGAGTCTGGATAAACCTGCCAAGCAAGCTAGAATGCTAACAGGGGGGTTTGAATTGAAATGCTTCTTTCATGGCCAGGAGACTTATCAACTAGAGCCCTAATTTGATTTTCTTCAGAGAAAGGTGGTCAGAGATAGCCCCCAGTTAATGTCAGAAGAGTTGGTGAAAGGCATAATATAGTAGACAGATGGATTTTAGTTTGGGGTAGATGCTCGAACAGGTCCAGGGAGTCCCTTGAGTCCTGATCCGCCTTGCCTGTCAGGTCTCCTCTGCATGACCTTGTCATGGGTGGGATCTCCCATGCTGGCTCCTGGCAGTCTGGCCCTGAGGGGAAGAGTATTTTATTCCTGAAATTGTTCAAGCATTATGATAATAAAGAGTAGACCAACTCTCAGACCACTTATAATTGTTTTAAATTCTTAATGGACCATGTATGTCCTTATTGCCTGAACCCAAGCCCTCTCCACCTTCTCCAATCATCTAAGGCCCAGAAATGACAAACTGCAGTCCTCAGCCATGTCAGCACAAAGTATCATCAAAGAGAAGCCTCAGTGGGGTAGCACTGTGGGTCTTTACGGTGGTCAACAGCAGCACCTACAGGCTTTTTTTGCATCCCACCTCACCCAAGCAGACTCCCCACCCCTCTCCCTCTCCTTCTCTGTTGCTGCTCTATAAACCTGTCAAGCACACTGACAGCCCACGGAGTTGTCTTCTGGCTGTTCCCACCACCTGCTACCTTCTCCCCCTAGATTTCCACATAATTTTCCCCTCACTTCCTTGCTTCTCTCTCTGTTTCAATGTCATACACTCAGACCACATTTTATTCCTGTCATGTACCTCCAACCTGGCATTAGACAATAGCTTTATTTGCCTATTATCCATAAGAAGAGAGATTTTATTTTATTCACTGCTAAATCTCCAGCACTTAGGTTACTATCAGACACATAGCAGGTGGTCAGTATTGCTAAATATGTAACTAAAAACCATCTCCATATTCTGTCCTTCTTTGCCACTTGAGATTGGAATGAGAGGAAGGCTGTCATGATGTGCCTACCTAGTCTTCAATATGTGCTCAGGTAAGACACTAACCAGAGTCAGCATCATAACATAATTTTTCAATCCAACAAATTCTCTTAGAGGCATCAGTGGTGCTCTGGAGCACATTTCCTATGTTTAAAAATAACCCACCATGTTTCTGTAATAGGGAGTAACAAAATCTGACTACATGTTGGATCTGTTTCCTTTACTTTAACCTTTGCTTTTCATTGCTTTTGTTAATACAGTCACCAAAAGGATTCTGTCTATAGCTGTTAAGCATATAATGGCATGCCTCAGGAACCCTCCCCCTCTGCCTGAGTGTTAAGCTAAAGTGCCTTTGTCCAGCTTACAGGGAGACATTCTGACCCTGCTCACCTGTGAGTGGCTGCAGAAAAGAACTTAGCATACCCCCTCCCCCAATGCTAGCAGAGCCAGGAGATGTTTTGCAAGATTTATGGCCTTTTTACTTATAGTCTCACCTCCTCATGCTCTCTGTCTATGAAACAAACTGTCATCCAGAGCCCAGTAAGAGGGTGCCCTAGGCCACTAGTCCATCATCTTCTAGGATATCTGACTTTCTGAATAAAGTTACTATTCCTTGCCTCAACACCTCGTCTGATTATTGGCCAGTCATGTGGTAAGCCAACAAATCGTGGATTTGGTAACATTTCCGTTTGAGAAAAAAGCCACTACATTGTACAAAAGAGATTAAAGTTCTTCACCAGGTTTATGTACTGCTTCTGGCTCCAAGAATCAGGCTGCTGAGTGCACAGTCTCCCTGAGAATCTGCTTTGGGAATAATGACATCATGCCTTAACTCCTCAGAATCACATTTTCAGCCACTGGGCAGTTCAGACAAAACCAATTACATGACATCATTTTCTATTTCAGAAACGAGGTCAGGGTGCTTTGGTAGGTCTTTACTTCCATTAGCACACTGGAGATATGGCAGGTGGTGGGATCTTCCTGCTAATGGTAGCTGTTTGAATGATCATGACAAGGCTGGGCTGTCAAAATCCATTCTCCAGCCAGGTGTGATGCTCAGCTACTCAGTCTGATGTTGTAAGGGATTCCAGAGATATAAAAATGAGCTGGTTATTTGTTTGTAAATTGAAACTAGATCCTTTGCTCAATAAAATTTGCCTTACCAGGAATGCAAAAAAAAAAAAAAAAAAAAATCTTTGAAGCAATTTGAAAAGAACTTATTTAGGAAATTATTTAAAATGGTATATATTAATTATTAGGCTGAATTTTAAATGTGTAATTAATGTGTATGTTTTATTTCCTTTGTAGATAACTAACTCCTTTTCATGACTCAAATTAATTTCAACACCATGAAAAAATACAAAAAAGCAAACATCCAGAGAGAGTTGTGGCAAACACAGCTGCATGTCCTCTTTTAGGAATCCCCATGTGGTACATATTCCAGAGGGAAGATGTGGTCAAGTGACCGACCTCTAACTAGTGGAATAAGACGTAAAGTGTGTGCTCACAACCAACTTCCATTGGCGATCCTCCATGTTCCTTTCCCTTTTGGCCTGCTGTAGCTTAGCAGGGTAAACTGGAAGTCTCTATTTGAAGATGATGAGCTATAAAATGCAAGAATCCTGGGTCTGTAAGCCATGGCCTGAAAAGAACAATCCACCATCTGGGGCATTTTGTAAACAACACATGTAGAGTCAAGTTCCTGAGATTTGGAGGTTCATGTTTTCTAGCATCTGGCATCAGAGAGGACAATGGATTCCCTCCTTACCCTTCTTCTACCTACACCCTGTCTTTATAATCTAGTGCTTTGATGTCATCTTTTAATCATTCAGAATAATTGAGTGATCACTATAAGATCTGTAAATGAAAACTGTTGCCTGCCATAACAAAGAATGTCACCATCATCAATTCACTACAGTTTCCCTCAGAGTGAGCCCTGAGGGGACTCAGTATGGAGACAAATGGGCTGCCAGCTGCCAAGCACTCAGCCAGGGCACCTGCCCCCACTGGTATACCCTGGGGGATTCAGAATGAGAAAGAACAAGATCCTAGCCCCAGACAGCTGAGGTGCAGATCAAAGGAATGATTTCAAGGAGCCCAGACTCTTGCATCTTCCCAGACACAGAAAAGTGCTAAATTCATCAACTTGAGATGTCTGGTTTTCTTTAATCTTAATGTTTTGATGTTCCAGCTACCTGGTATTTGTTGCAAACCCCCTTACACATTCTGGTTCCCCTCTTACATCTTTGGAGCAGTCTCTCAGAGCTATTCTAGAAGCTGTCTCCGGGGCTTAAAGTCCTCAGAAAGTCCACAAAATAAAACATGATTCTCAAATTTCAGGTTGTGATTTTTTTTTTTTAAAAAAAAAAACTTTTCTGAGTTATATGCAGTAATTTATTTTGGCCGAAAATAAATTCTACAAAGAAAGAATGTCACCGCCATCAATTTACTACAGTGTCTCTCAGAGTGAGCCCTGAGGGGACTCAGTATGGAGACAAATAGGCTGCCAGCTGCCAAGCCCTTAGCCAGGGCACCTGCCCCCACTGGTATACCCTGGGGGATTCAGAATGAGAAAGAACGAGATCCTAGAGGTTTGCAAACAATAATATCTTTAGAATCAAGTTATCTATGGTTAATTTGCCTTGAAACAAAAATTCAACTACTTTGCCAAAAATAAAACAAAAATTAAAAGCCGAATTTCCTAAGGAGCACATCACTCGTATCCTTAGGGGAAATCTGTTAAATGATCATTTTTGCATGTATTCAAAGCAACAGTAACTGGCAAAAGCTATTTTTTGTGGTTTGGGTGAGAGAAGTCAGGAACAAATAAACTCTCAATTCCTATTTCCAGAAATAGCTTTATTCCCTACACATTTATGAGAAAATTTCAGTTTCACCAAAATATTACGTAAATGATATTTGCCAGAATTACACTGGCTTCATTAAAAAGAAGTTTTTGGTCTAATTTAATAGGGACAGAGAAACTTTCCCAGCTAGACTACAGGCCATAAGTGGAAGGCTGGTCAAAGCTCACACCTTGAAAATCAGCATGTGTTGAATTTCAAGCTCTTTGAAATACCTAACAAAGAAGGCCTGCAAATTCCAATTCACTTACCAGGAGGTCAATCACAACTTTAGTGAAAAATCAACATGGCAGCTAGCAGAGAGGAATCACAAAGTATTTGTCTCAAAAATTCCTGGTTGTTTTCCTTTCTGCTTAATTAATATTAACTTTCATTTGGTAAAACCTCAGGCTCCTTCCAACATTAATTATGATGATGTAACAGGCAACTTATCAATCGCTGCTTCTCCACCTGGCTGTCATCCCTGTCCTATCATCACCATCAGAGCTCCCAATAGCAAGTCCCTTTCTATCACGGAATCTAGTATCTTTAAGGGCTGCCTTGGTGGCTCAGATGGTAAAGAATCTGCCTACAATGCAGGAGACCTAGGTTCTCTCCCTGGGTTGGGAAGATCCCCTGGAGAAGGAAATGTCAATCCACTCCTGTATTCTTGCCTGGGAAACCTCATGGACAGAAGAGCCTGGCCGGCTACAGATAATGGGGGTCACAAAGAGTTGGACACAACTGAGCGACTAACAGCTTCAGGTTTTAGGAAGATATCTGTTACCTGTGATATGTGAACAAAGAAAAACAAATCTTTGCTAACTTTGCTGTAACAATGCAAAAGCAATAGCCACAGTGCTTGGTCACTGGATAGTTAAAAGAGAAAAGGGATTAAATTTGGACAATGAGATATTTTGTGAGAAAGACCGCATTCTCATAACTTTTATTACAATATATTGCTTTAATTGTCATATTTTATTATTAGTTATTCTTGTTAGTCTCTTATAATGTATTATTTATAAATTACACCATAGGAGATGTGTATAATGGAGGTGATGGAATTCCAGTTGAGCTATTTCAAATCATAAAAGATGTTGCTATGAAAGTGCCACACTCAATATGCCAGCAAATTTGGAAACTCAGCAGTGGCCATGGGCCTAGAAATGTCAGTTTTTATTCCAATCCCAAAGGAAGGCAATGCCAAAGAATGTTCAGACTACCACACAATTGCACTAATCTGCACGCTAGTAAAGAAATGCTCCAAATTCTCCAGTTCAGGCTTTAACAGTGTGTGAACCAAGAAATTTCATATGTACAAGCTGTATTTAGAAAAAGCTGAGGAGCCAGAGATCAAAAAGATGTGTATAAGAGACAGCTTATAATGTATTATTTATAAATTACACCATAGGTATATTTATATTTGTCATATAATTTATATATAAATTATATATAAATATATACCATATAAATTATATGGTAAAATGCTTCCTTTACATGCAAAGGTACTAATAAAAATTTTTGACTTCCTAAAGAAAGGGAAAAAAATATGTTCGGTGAGGTTGCTAAGATCTACAGTAGGAAATTATACCTATGGTATAATTTATAAATAAGACATCATAATAGACTAACAACTATAATGTGTATATACAGGAGAAAAGAATATACATAACTTTCAGGTATCTTTAGGGGTCTTGCAATATATTCCCCAAGATAAGGGGAGACTATTGTAGATGCAAGCTCCCACCAAAAACACTTATGATGCTCATTTACATATTAAAGTTTTTAGGAAGCTTTTTAGCTAAGACACTGCATTCTATTTATTGAATCTAAGGTTCTACACACTTTCAAGCTACAGAATTGCTATTAACACCTAGGAACATTCATTCAGATATACCCATCTGAATGCAGAGTTCCAAAGAATAGCAAGGAGAGATATGAAAGCCTTCCTAAATGAACAATACAAAGGAAAAGAGGAAAACAATAGAATGGGAAAGACTAGAGAACTCTTCAAGAAACTTAGAGATAACAGGGGAATATTTCATGCAAGGATGAGCACAAAAAGGACAGAAAAGGTATGGACCTAACAGAAGCAGATAATTTTAAGAAGAGATGACAAGAATAAACAGAACTGTAAATAAAAGATCTTAATGACCTAGATAACCATGACAGTATGATCACTCACTTAGAGCCAGACATCTTCCAGTGTGAAGTCAAGTGGGTCACAGGAATCATCACTACAAGCAAAGCTAGTGGAGGTGATGGAATTCCAGTTGAGCTATTTCAAATCATAAAAGATGTTGCTATGAAAGTGCCACACTCAATATGCCAGCAAATTTGGAAACTCAGCAGTGGCCATGGGCCTAGAAATGTCAGTTTTTATTCCAATCCCAAAGGAAGGCAATGCCAAAGAATGTTCAGACTACCACACAATTGCACTAATCTGCACGCTAGTAAAGAAATGCTCCAAATTCTCCAGTTCAGGCTTTAACAGTGTGTGAACCAAGAAATTTCATATGTACAAGCTGTATTTAGAAAAAGCTGAGGAGCCAGAGATCAAAACTGCCAACATCCGTGGGATCACAGAAAAAGCAAGAGAATTCCAGAAAAACGTATCAGTTCGGTTCAGCTGCTCAGTCGTGTCTGACTCTTTGCAGCCTCATGAACCATAGCACGCCAGGCCTCCCTGTCCATCACCAACTCCTGGAGTCCACCCAAACCCATGTCCATTGTGTTGGTGATGTTATCCAACCATCTCAACCTCTGTCGTCCCCTTCTCCTCCTGCCCTCAATCTTTCCCAGCATGAGGGTCTTTTCAAATGAGTCAGCTCTTCACATCAGGTAGCCAAAGTATTGGAGTTTCAGTTTCAAAATCAGTCCTTCCAATGAACACCCAGAACTGATCTCCTTTTGGATGGACTGGTTGATTTCCTTGCAGTCCAAGGGACCCTCAAGAGTCTTCTCCAACACCACAGTTTAGAAGTATCAATTCTTCGGTGCTCAGCTTTCTTTATAGTCCAAGTCTCACATCCATAATGACTACTGGAAAAATCATAGCCTTGACTAGACGGATCTTAGTTGGCAAAGTAATATCTTTGCTGTTTAATATGCTGTCTAGGTTGGTCATAACTTTCCTTCCAAGGAGTAAGTGTCTTAATTTCATGGTTGCAATCACCATCTTCAGTGATTTAGGATCCCAGAAAAATAAAGTTAGCCACTCTTCCCACTGTTTCCCCATCTATTTCACATGAAGTGATGGGACCCTATGCCATGATCTTAGTTTTCTGAATATTGAGCCTTAAGCCAACATTTTCACTCTCCTCTTTCACTTTCATCAAGAGGCTTTTTAGTTCTTCTTCACTTTCTGCCATAATGGTGGTGTTATCTGCATATCTGAGGTTATTGATATTTCTCCCAGCAATCTTGATTCCAGCTTGTTCTTCCTCCAGCCCAGTGTTTCTCATGATGTACTCTGCTGCTGCTGCTAAGTCACTTCAGTCGGGTCCGACTCTGTGTGACCCCATAGACAGCAGCCCACCAAGGTCCCCCATCCCTGGGATTCTCCAGGCAAGAACACTGGAGTGGGTTGCCATGTCCTTCTCCAATGCATGAAAGAGAAAAGTGAAAATGAAGTCACTCAGTAGTGTCCGACCCTCAGTGACCCCATAGACTGCAGCCTTCCAGGCTCCTTCATCCATGGGATTTTCCAGGCAGGAGTACTCTGCATATCAGTGAAATAAGTAGGGTGACAATATAGAGCCTTGATGGACTCCTTTTCCTGTTTGGAGCCAGTCTATTGTTCCATGTCCAGTTCTAACTATTGCTCCCTGACCTGCATACAGGTTTCTCAAGAAGCAGGTCAGGTGGTCTGGTATTCCCATCTCTTTCAGAATTTCCCACGGTTTATTCTGATCCACACAGTCAAAGGCTTTGGTATAGTCAATAAAGCAGAAATAGATGGTTTTCTGGAACTCTCTTGCTTTTTCGATGATCCAGCAGATGTTGGCAATTTGATCTCTGTTTCCTCTGCCATTTCTAAAACCAGCTTGAACATCAGGGAGTTCACAGTTCATGTATTGCTGAAGCCTGGCTTGGAAAATTTTGAGCATTACTTTACCAGCATGTGAGATGAGTGCAATTGTGCGATAGTTTGAGCATTTTTTGGCACTGCCTTTCTTTGAGATTGGAATGAAAGCTGACCTTTTCCAGTCCTGTGGCCACTGCTGAGTTTTCCAAATTTGCTGGCATATTGAGTGCAGCAATTAAACAGCATCATCTTTTAGGATTTGAAATAACTCAACTGGAATCCCATCATCTCCACTAGCTTTTTCGTAATGATGCTTCCTAAGGCCCACCTGACTTCACATTCCAGGATGTCTGGGACTAGGTGAGTGGGAGTGATCACATCTTCATGATTATCTGGGTCGTGAAGATCTTTTCTGAACAGTTCTTCTGTGTATTCTTGCTACCTCTTAATATTTTCTGCTTTTGTTAGATCCATACCATTTCTGTCCTATATTGGGCCCATCTTTGCATGAAATGTTCCCTTGGTATCTCTAATTTTCTTGAAGAGATCTCTAGTCTTTCCCATTCTATTCTTTTTGTCTATTTCTTTGCATTGATCGTTGAGGAAGGCTTTCTTATCTCTTCTTGCTATTCTTTGGAACACTGCATTCAAATGGTTATATCTTTCCTTTTCTTCTTTGCCTTTCGCCTCTCCTTCTCACAGCTATTTGTAAGGCCTCCTCAGACAGCCATTTGCCTTTTTGCATTTCTTTTTCTTGGGGATGGTCTTGTTCCCTGTCTCCTGTACAATGTCACAAACCTCAACCCATAGTTCATCAGGCACTCTATCAGATCCAGTCCCTTAAATCTATTTCCCACTTCCACTATATAGTCATAAGGGATTTGATTTAGGTCATACCTGAATTTGGCAATAAGGAGTTCATGATCTGAGCCACAGTCAGCTTCTGATCTTGTTTTTGCTGTCTGTATAGAGCTTCTCCATCTTTGGCTGCAAAGGATATAATTAATCTGATTTCAGTGTTGACCATCTGGTGATGTCCATGTGTAGAGTCTTCGCTTGTGTTGTTGGAAGAGGGTGTTTACTATGACCAGTGCATTCTCTTGGCAAAACTCTGTTAGCCTTTGCCCTGCTTCATTCTGTAATCCAAGGCCAAATTTGTCTGTTACTCCAGATGTTTCTTGACTTCCTACTTTTGCATTCCAGTCACCTATAATGAAAGGACATCTTTGTTGGGTGTTAGTTCTAGAAGGTCTTGTACGTCTTCATCAACAGTTCAATTTCAGCTTCTTCAGCATTACTGGTCAGGGCATAGACTTGGATTACCATGTTATTGAATTGAGATTGCATCCAAGTACTGCATTTCAGACTTTTTTGTTGACTATGATGGCTACTCTATTTCTTCTAAAAAACAAGTCTACTTCTGCATTATTGACTACTTTAAAGACTTTGACTGTGTAAATCACAACAAACTGTGAAAAATTCTTAAAGAGATGGGAATACCAGACCACCTTACCTGCCTTCTGAGAAACCTGTATGCAGATCAGGAAGCAACAGTTAGAACTGGACATGGAACAATGGAGTGGTACAAATTTGGGAAAGGAGTATTTCAAGGCTGTATATTGTTACCCTGCCTATTTAACTTACATACAGAGTACATCATGCAAATGCAGGCTGGATGAAGCCTAAGCTGGAATCAAGATTGCTGGGAGAAATATTAATAACCTCAGATATGCAGATGATACCATTTGAATCACAGAAATTGAAGAGGAACTAAAGAGCCTCTTAATGAAAGTGAAAGAGGAGAGTGATAAAGCTGTCTTAAAATACAACATTCAGAAAACTAAGATCTTACAATCGAGTCCCATCACTTCATGGCAAATAGATGGGGAAACAATGAAACTGAGAGATTTTATTTTCTTGGGCCCCCAAATCACTGCAGTTGGTGCCTATAGCCATTAAATTAAAAGACACTTCCTCCTTGGAAGAAAAGCTATGACCAACCTAGACAGCATATTAAAAAGCAGAGACATTACTTTTCCAACAAAGGTCCACTGAGTCAAAGCTATGATTTTTCCAGTAGTCATGTATGGATGTGAGAGTTGGAGTATAAATAAATCTGAGCACTGAAGAATTAATGCTTTTGAACTGTGGTGCTGAGTCCCTTGGATTGCAAGGAGATCCAAACAGCAAATTCTAAAGGAAATCAGTCCTCAGTGTTCATTGGAAGGACTGATGCTGAAGCTGAAACTCCAATACTCTGTCTACCTGATACAAAGACCTGGTTCATTCGACAAGACCCTGATGCTGGGAAAGACTGACAATAGCTATTTCCACACAATTATCAATCGTATAATCGATGCTTTGAACTATAAATTGGCAGTGAAGAATCGATGCTGTTGAGCTCTAGTGTTGGAGAAGACTCTTGAGAGTCCCTTGGACTACAAGGAGATCAAACCAGTCAATCCTAAAGGAAATCAGTCCTGAACATTCATTAGAATGACGGATGCTGAACCTGAAGCTCCAGTACTTTGGCCACCTGATGAGAAGAACTGACTCACTGGAAAAGATCTTGATAATGGGAAAGACTGAAGGCAGGAGAAGGGGACAACAGTGGATAAGATGGTTGGATGGCATCACTTACTCAATGGATGTGAGTTTGAGCAAGCTCTGGAAGATGGTGAAGGACAGGGAAGCCTGGTGTGCAGACCATGGTGTTGCAAGGAGTCCAACACAACTGAGAGACTGAATAAGAACAACAATCAATCCCATTGGCTCCAGAATCATTATCAAGTGTTTGGAGCATCAATAGAAGTTATCAAAACCTCCGTCTATGGGGTTGCATAGAATCGGACAAGACTGAAGCGACTTAGCAGCAGTAGCAGTAGCAGACTATTTATATTATGGAAATTTTCTACCTATTTTGTTCCTTTATTTAAAATCTTGCAGAAGTTCTAAAGAATGATGAAGGAAGTTTTGTACAAAAATCACAAGCTTCTTATTTGGGGATGATTAAAAATAAGATCTATGGAATATTTATTTCCCCTTCTAGATAATGACATAAAGTAAAACCTGCTTCTTTGCAACTGATGCTGTGATATTACAGTGGAAGTTTAAACACTGCAAGAGTAACTATACAAAAAGTTTCCAGGTTAAACATTCTAAGACTACAGCTATGAAAATGAAAAAACTCTCATGTGTTAAACAGTAGGTCATATTAATATTGCCCTGAATATAGCATAGAAGTGAAAAAAATAAAAGATTGAGGGCAGGAGGAAAAGGGGTTGACAGAGGACGAGATGGTTGGATGGCATCACTGACTCAATGGACATAAGGTTGATCAAGCTCCAGTAGTTGGTGAAGGACAGGGAAGCCTGGTGTGCTGCAGTCCATGGGGTCACAGACCAAAATATGGGACCATGACATTCTAAATACTTTAAATGAAAGGAGTTTGTAACGTAGCATAAAGAGGATGGTAATTCTGACCTCTCCTCTGTTCTTCTTCCATGAAACAGATTATAGAACCATCCAGAGGGAAGTGCCCTCCTCCTGGAGGAAAGGAGCATCCTTATATCCAAAGATAAGAGATGTCCAGAAGATTCTGAACAAACAGGCCTTCCTAAGTTTGCCCCAGTTTATAACACTTACCTGTACTCGTGGATCTATCATATGTCTTTACACCTGTCACTCTTCAGCAAATCTAGCATAAAATACTAATCGGCTATTTCTTTGGGTCTTTTTTCCTATGCAAGTTCTTGTGTCATGTAAAACTTACATTAAATAAATTTGTATGCTTTTCTCCTGTTAAACTGTCTCTATCACTTTAATTTTCAGATCTAGCCAGGGACTCTGGTCAAAGAAGATGCTACTCTAGTAAACCAAATATTGACCTGTTGTTACTAATTGGCAAATCCTAGTTATCATGATTAAGATTAAGAAGTGGCGACAAGAATACACAGAAGACTACAAGCCTGACATCCTGGAGTCTGAAGTCAAGTGGGCCTTAGGAAACATTACTACAAATGAAGCTAGTGGAGGTGATAGCATCCCAGGTGAACTATTTAAAATCCTAATGATTATACAGTGGAAGTGAGGAATAGATTTAAGGGCCTAGATCTGATAGATTGGGATTTCTTTGGAAGGAATGATGCTAAAGCTGAAACTCCAGTACTTTGGCCACCTCATGCGAAGAGTTGACTCATTGGAAAAGACTCTGATGCTGGGAGGGATTGGGGGCAGGAGAAGAAGGGGACGACCAAGGATGAGATGGCTGGATGGCATCACTGACTCAATGGATGTGAGTCTGAGTGAACTCCGAGAGATGGTGATGAACAGGGAGGCCTGGCATGCTGCGATTCATGGGGTCGCAAAGAGTCGGACACGACTGAGCGACTGAACTGAACTGAAAAGATGATGCTATTAAAATGCTACACTCAGTGTGTCAGCAAATTTGGAAAACTCAGCAGTGGCAAAAAGACTGGCAAAGTCAGTTTTCAGTCCAGTCTCAAAGAAGAGTGATGCCAAAAATGTTCAAACTACCATATAATTGTGCTCATTTCACATGCTAGCAAGGTTATGCTCCAAAATCCTTCAAGCTATGCTTAGCAGTACAGGAACTGAGGACTTCTAAATTTATAAGCTGGGTTTAGAAATGGCAGAGGAACCAAATATCAAATTGCCTACATCGGTTGGATCATGGAAAAAGCAAGGGCATTTCAGAAAAACATCTACTTCTGCTTCAATGACTACACTAAAGTCTTTGCAGGAGAAATTCAATAACCTCAGATATGCAGATGACACCACCCTTATGACAAAAAGCAAAGAAGAACTAAAGAGCTTCTTGATGAAAGTGAAAGAGGAGAGTGAAAAAGTTGGTAAAACTTAACATTCAGAAAACTAAGATCATGGCATCTGGTCCCATCACTAATGGCAAACAAATGGAGAAACAATGGAAACACTGACAGATGTTATTTTGGGGGCTCCAAAATTCACAGATGGTGACTGCAGCCATGAAATTAAAAGATGCTTGTTCTTTGGAAGAAAAGCTATAACCAACTTAGACAGCATATTAAAAAGCAAAGACATTACTTTGCCAACAAAGGTCTGTCTAGTCAAAGCGATGGTTTTTCCAGTAGTCATGTGTGGGTGTGAGAGTTGGACTATAAAGAAAGCTGAGTGCTGAAGAATTGATGCTTTTGAACTGTGGTGTTGGAGAAGACTCTTGAGAGTCTCTTGGAGTGTACGGTGATCAAGTCAGCAAATCCTAAAGGAAATCAGTCCTGAATATTCATTGGAAGGACTGATGCTGAAGCTGAAACTTAATACTTTGGCCACCTGATGCGAAGAAGTGACTCATTGGAAAAGACCGTGATACTAGGAAAGATTGAAGGCAGGAGGAGAAGGGGACGACAGAGGATGAGATGGTTGGATGGCATCACCGACTCAATGGACATGAATTTGAGCAAGCTCCGGGAGTTGGTGATGGACAGGGAGAGCTGGTGTGCTGTAGTCCATGAGGTAGCAAAGGGTAGGAACAACTGAGCAACTGAACTGAACTGAACTGAAAGCCATTGTTGGAACACAACAAATGGTGGAAAATTCTTAAAGAGACAGGAGTATCAGATTACCCTACCTGTCTCTTGAGAAACTTGTATGTGGGTCATGAAGCAACTGTTAGAACTGGGCATGGAACGGCTTACTGGTTCAAAATCAGGAGTAGTACGACAAGCCTGTATAATGTCACCCTACTTATTTAACGTACATGCAGACTATATCAAGTGAACTGCCAGGCTGGATAAATCACAAGCTGGAATCTAGACTGATGGGAGAAATATCAACAAGCTCAGGTATGTAGATGATACCACTCAAATGGTAGAAAATAAGGAGAAACTAAAAAGCCTCTTGATGAAGGTAAAAGAGAAGAGTGAAAAGTCTGGCTTGAACTCAACATTCAAAAAGCTAAGATAATGATACCCAGTTCGATCACTTCATGGCAAATTGAAGGGGAAGCAGTAGAAGCAGTGACAGATTTTATTTTCTTTAGCTCCAAAATCATTGTAGACTGCACCCATGAAATTAAAAGATTATGGTCCTTGGAAGGAAAGCTATGACAAACCTGTGTGTATGACAAGTTGCTTCAGTCATATCTGACTCTTTGCTACCTTGGACCATAGCCCACCAGGCTCCTATGTCCATGGAATTCTGGAGTGGGATGCCATGCTCTCTTTCCTACAGGGGATCTTCCTGACCCAGGGATCAAACCTATGTCTCTTGTGTCTCCTGCACTGGGAAACGGGTTATTTACCACTAGTGACACCTGGGAAGCCCCAAACCTAAACAGCATATTAAAAAGTAGAGACTTCACTTTGCTGACAAAAGTTTGTATAGTCAAAGCTATGGTTTTTCCAGTAGTCATGTATGGATGTGAGCTGGACTATAAAGAAGGCTGAGTGCCAAAGAATTGATCCTTCAAGTTGTGGTGCTGGAGAAGCCTCTTGTGAGTCCCCTGGATTGCAAGGAGATCAAACCAGTCAATCGTAAAGGAAATCAATCCTGAATATTCATTGGAAGGACTCATGCTGAGGCTAAAGCTTCAGTACTTTGGCCACCTCATGCAAAGAGGCAAATCTCTGGAAAAGACCTTGACTCTGGGAAAGCCTGAAGGCAAAAGGAGAATGGTGCAGCAGAGGATGAGACAGTTAGATCACATCACTTACTAAATGGACATGAATTTGAGGAAACTACGGAAGACTGTGGAGGACCAAGGAGCCTGATGTGCTGTAGTCCATGGAGTCTCAAAGAGTCGGACATAAGCCAGCAACAGAACAGCAACAAAGTTATCCTGCTTGCACTTGTTCCACACTGTTTAGTTCTCTCTCCTCTCCCCTTGGTGGTGGTGGTTTAGTTGCTAAGCTGTGTCCAACTTTTGTGACCCCATGGACTATAGCCCCCCCCAGGCTCCTCTGTCCATGGGATTCTCCAGGCAAGAATACTGGAGTGGGTTGCCATTTCCTTTTCCAGGGGATCTTCCCAACCCAGGAATCAAACCCGAGTCTCCTGCCTTGCAGGCAGAGTCTTTACTGGCTGAGCTACAAGGGAGAACTCTCCCCTCCCCTTACCTCTTCCTTTATTCTTTCACTGTGGTCATTTCATTAATTACTCACTTTCAAACAAAAGCAAATGGTTAACCAGAGCAAAGTAAGCAAACCTACAAAAATCATGACTCAATTTTTCCAACTCAATTATAAAGATACCTAACCCAGTTCTAAAAAAAAAAATGAGAAAAGGATCTGAATAAATATTCTCCATAATGAAAAACAGAAATGACCAACAAGCACATGTAAAGATGCTCACCATCTCTAAGACTGGATAAATGCAAATGAGACCTCAACTCATATCTAGTATATGGTTATAAACAAAAAGACAAATAATCACAGGTGTTGCTGAGGATAGGGAGAAACTGGAACTGTAATGCTCTGCTGATGTGTGTGTGTGTTAGTCATTCAGTCATGTCTGATTCTTTGTGACCCCACTGACTGCTGAAAAGAAAGTAAAAAATGCAACCCTTTGTGTACACAATCTGGAGCTTCCTTAAAATTTAAACTCAGAGTTACCATATGACACTTTCCTTGGTATATGGCAGAGAGAAATGACATGGGAGAGAGGCAGCAAAGACACCACAGATGTAAATGTCAGAACTGATTGACCCCTCCTCATTTTAGGAAAGTGAACAAATCCTGAGGGATACGTAAAAGAAAACCCACATCTGGAGACATAACAGTGAAACTGCAGAACAAGCAAGATGCCGTAAAAATGTTGCTTTTCAGTCACTAAGTTGTGTCCAGCTCTTTGTGACCCTGTGGACTGCAACACACCAGGCTTCCTTGTCCTTAGCTATCTCCCAGAGCTTGCTCAAACTCATGTCCATTGGATCGATGATTCCATCCAACCATCAAATCCTCTGTCGACCCCTTCTCCTCCTGCCCTCAATCTTTCCCAGGACCAGTGTTTTTGCCAGCCAGTTGGTTCACTGCATCAGGTGGCCAAAGCATTGGACCTTCAGCTTCAGAATCAGTTCTTCCAAGGAATATTCAGGATTGATTTCCTTTAGGATTGACTGGTTTGATGTCCTTTCTGTCCAAGGGAGTCTTCTCCATCAGCACAGTTCAAAAGCATAAATACTTCAGCGCTCAGCCTTCTTTATGGTCCAATTCTCACATCTATTCATGACTACTGGAAAAACCATAGCTTTGACTATACAGACCTTTGTTGGTAAGTGATGTCACTGCTTTTTAATGTGTTGCCTGGGTTTGTCATAGCTTTTCTCCTAAGGAGCAATCAGAAGAAAGGGTAACTTCAGGTAGAGCAACTGGACTGACAGCCAACTTGTCAACAGCTTCAGTGGGTCCCAGACTGTGAGAGATCCTTGTCATTGAGCCAAGAGGTAACCAGTGTCAACCCAGAACCAGAGCCCAGTGAATCTTTTAGTATAAAGGATAAAATTAAGCTATTTTCATTAAAAAGAAAAGGTAAATGTTTAACAACAGATATTAACTAGGGAAATTTGTACAGAATGTTCCAGGCAGAAGGAAAATAATTCCAAATGCAAATCAAAAATCAGAGACACATAGAGAGGCAAACTAAGAAACCAGTAAATATACAAGTGAGTTTAAATAAGCATTGATTATATTAAAATACCTCTTTGTGTGGCTAAAGAAGATAAAAATAAATAAATATTGGATAATAGCTGAAATTTGAATGTTTAACATTTTTATTATTTAAGACAAATATGAAGATGCTGATTAAATAAGAATTAAGTATTAGGTTAAAATTTCCAGGATAACCAAGAGATTAAAGAATATAATATGCAAATTCAAATTAACTCAACAGGGAAAAGAAAAAAGAATAAACCTGGAAAAACTGAGACAAATATAGAGCAGTGAAACATGAATGATTGTAGCTAATTGCATCAACATAAATAAATTGCAAGTAGCGTTACTGAATGAAAAATCAAGTTTCACAGGAATGTATACAATATGATTTCGTTTATATTCAGTGTGATTTTTTGTCAAAAGCTCCTAAAATATGTAAAATTAAACAACATATTTTTAGAGCTTTTTGGTTTGTAGTACAATTATAAAGAGAAGGATGGGGAAAATAAGCATGGAATTCATAACAGCGGTTATTGCTGGAGAAGAAAAGCTGGAGATGGGATGGGATACGAGACAGCTTCCAAGATAGGGCAAGATAGGGCAAGTTGGTGGTGTTCATGTGTGTGCTTAGTCCCACAGTCGTTTCCAACTCTGTGACCCCATGGACTGTAGCCTGCCAGGTTCCTCTGTCTATGGAATTTTCCAGACAAATATACTGGAGTGGATTGCCACTTCCTTCTTCAGGGGATCTTCCTGACCCAGGGACTGAACCCACATCTCCTGCACTGCATGCGGATTCTTTACCACTGCACCACTTGGGAAGCCCCATTTTATTATAATTTTTTGAATATTTTATATGTATTATAAACATTTCAGTATATATTCAAAACAAAATTAAAAGCATGTGTGTGCAAGTACAAACACACACAGACACACACACTAATCTGCTGTTCTGTGCCATGTCAGATTGTTCCTGGAGAAAAATACGTTTATTTGTAGAAACCTTAGTTAAAGGAGACAAATGAACACAATCTGAAAAAATAAAAGTCATCATGTCAGGGAGGTGTCTAGAAATCAGAGGGCATTGGAAATATCATTACATGAACTAACGGCAATTTTTACATCGAAGAATGGAGAAGTTAAATGGCTTCAGGACGTTTTTTATAGCATTTAGGTGCTTTTTATAGTCAACTGGTTAGATGGATCTATGGAAAACGTTAGTATTGATCCACGGCAATTTATGAAGTCATATAGATTCAGGTTTATTAAAGGGCAGACATTCTGCTCTGTATCTCAGACACGGTCCAGAGCTGAAATTTGGCAACTCAGTAAGATTTAAAATATTTGCATAAGGACGGATTTAGCCTTCTAATGGGATTTTTGGTGTTAGATAACTTTTGAAACACCTTATAGTCAGTCTTTGGAGAAGGAAATGGCAATCCAGTCCACAATTCTTACCTGGAGAAATCCGTGGACAGAGGAGCCTGGCGGGCTACAATCCATGGGGTCGCAAAGAGTCGGCCACGACTGAGAGACTGAGCACATAATCAATGTTCAGGCTTCCCAGGTGGCACTAGTGGTAAAGAACCCGCCCGCAAATGCAGGAGATGTAAGAAACGTGGGTTTGATCCCTGGGTCAGGAAGATCTCCTGGAGGCAAGCATGACAACCCATTTCAGTATTCTTGCCTGAAGAATGACATGGACAGAGAAGCCTGGAGGGCTATAGTCCATGGGGTTGCAAACACTGGAAATGACCGAAGCAACTTGGCATGCACGCATGCATAGCCAATCTTCAGATATGAAAATTTCCCTTTGGGTCACTTTATACTTCATGGAAACATCTCTCTTGCTTTACAGATATCAGGCTTTCAGAAGCTGTCCAGAACTATGTTTTACATTTTTATGGTCATGTTTTATATCCAAATGGTCATTTTTCACATGATATTTCTACAATAGCCTGCAATTCTCTGGTTTCCTCTTTGATAGTGGAACTCCTAATTATGGATGCTTGATGCAGAAAAAACAGCAAACATATAGGGTTTTCTTTTTCTTACATAACAATGTCTGCAGGTTTGTAGGGCTGTTACAGCTGTTTAGGGTTCTGGGTTTTAGGTTTTTCTGCTCTGATATTTTCACACTGTGGATTTTGTCTCCATGATCACAAGATGGTTACCAGACCTCCATTTTTCATTTGAATGAGATTGGAATAACAGAGAAAGGTATTCTCAGAATTCTTTTTTTCATTCATGGAAGGAGGTTCTCCATAGTGTTTTCTGCTTATCGACCAATGGCAGTTCATGGTCTATCACATTTGAGACATGATTAGGAAAATAAAGTATTTTTCATTCAAATCTTACTGTGGAGGGAGGTGGAAAGAAAACACACTGCAGTGATGAGACAGTTAGAGTTTGGATCCTTTTTCCTGCCATAAAAACTCAGACCAAAGACAGTATTGATTCAGTCTTGAGAAATTGTTAAGAGTTAACACACCATGTTGGTTTTTACTTTATCCAGACTGGCTGATTTACTTTAAAATGTAATCTATAGTGAAGGTAAAATGTCTATAAAGAAATGCTGATGAATGCAAAGAGGAAGATGAATTTTGCACTATCAAGTTTTAAACAAAACATTTAAATTATTTAATAAGGTCTATGGGCTCCCCTTGTGGCTCAGCTGGTAAAGAATCTGCCTGCAATGTGGGAGGCCTGGGTTTGATCCCTGCATTGGGAAAGAACCCCTGGAGAAGGGAAAGGCTACCCACTCCCGTATTCTGGCCTAGAAAATTCCATGGACTATATAATCCACGGGGTTGCTTTGCAACTTTCACTTTCACGTTCATGGAGCTTATTTAAGAATATATAAAATCAGACAGCTGCATTATAAGCTATAAACACTTTAACTGAGAAACATAAAATCAATCCATCCTATTTCAGAAATGCCTTGATTTGTCTTAATCAATCATTCTTAAATCATTCTGATGAAGCTCTCAGTTCAACGCATTTATAAATCATGATTGTACAAAGGTCACTGGATGGCTGCTCCATGCCACCACCAGTAGTAAGAAGGCCATCAGTATTTTCAGAACTCAACATATTTGCAAACAAAAAAATGAGCTTAAAAAGCTTATTCAGTCTCAATGGCAACTCAATGTGTTTATACATGTAAAGTGTTTAAAATAGTCTGTACACTTGCTAAATGTTAGCTATTGTGATTTTTCTTATGCTTATGAAGCAAACAATGCTTTATTAAAAAAGGATGTGGGGAAAAAAAGGCTATTCCAAAGCCAATCTGCTCAAGAAAATCTGTCTGTTGTTCATTTCATCACTATAAACAAGTGGGACATGAGGTTTTTGGCAAGTTGGAATGGGGTATATTTAAGATGAAATGGATTCATACAATTCCAATTACGCTTAGCAAGACATTTGTGACCCATATTTATTAGCAAATTTAATCAAAGAGCACACAGTTCCCAAGCAAAAATACTACATCCATTTCCACAAAAAAAGCAATGCAATGGCATACAGTGAGAGAAACTTGTAAAAGCCTTCCTCCTTGACCCTCTGACCTGTTTTCTCCACATGAAGAAACATACAAACTGCACGTGAGTTTGTCGTATCATTTCACTTCCCAATTAAGACTGCCATCCATTCCACATAAGGCATCTTTCTCTATTAGTTCACCAGAAATAAAAATATTTAGGGGAGGGAAAGAACACATGCTAATATAACAACAAAAACTAGCATTTCCAGAACAAATATCACCTGAAAGAGTGATCTGACAAAAATTCTATGTGAATAACACCTGTGAATAGCAACCCTATGTGATAGGTATTACCATAATCATGATTACTATTTTGAGATGAGTAAATTGATGCTTAGAGGGATTAAGTGACTTGTCAGAAATTATCCTGTAATTGGTGGAGGCAGAACTACCTACACGCTATGCCATGTAGCTTTAAAGTAAAATAATTTTTTGTTGTATGACAGTTCTATGAACCTGCTTTCATAACTGGAGACAGATCTCTCACTAGGGATGCTGTTTATATGGACACATAATGTTCTTAGCACTATGCAAGATTCTGGAAGTTCAGAGATCAGTGCCATTCAGTCATTCAGTAGTGTCCGACTCTTTGCAACCCCATGAACCACAGCACGCCAGGCCTCCCTATCCATCACCAACTCTGGAGTCAACCCAAACCCACGTCCATTGAGTTGGTGATGCCATCCAACCATCTTATCTTCTGTCATCCCCTTCTCCTCCTGCCCTCAATCTTTTCCAGCATGAGGGTCTTTCCAAATGAGTCAGCTATTTGCATCAGGTGGACAAAGTATTGGAGTTTCGGCTTTAACATCAGTTCTTCCAATGAACACCCAGGATGATCTCCTTTAGGATGGACTGGTTGGATCTCCTTGCAGTCCAAGGGACTCTCAAGAGTCTTCTCCAACACCACAGTTCAAAAGCATCAATTTTTCTGTGCTCAGCTTTCTTTATAGTCCAATTTTCACATCCATATATGACCACTGGAAAAACCATAGCCTTGATTAGATGGACCTTTGTTGGCAAAGTAATGTCTCTGCTTTTTAATATGCTGTCTAGGTAAAAAGCCCTCAATCTTGAGATCACCCTTCTCGAGACTGGGCAAAACCAATGAACTGTAAAGACCTTATTGTAAGTCCTCTGATGTAATCAAATATTGTGGGCAGCTATACAGACTAATTAAAATTCAGTAAAATAAAATTTCACTTTCCCAGTTACACTAGCCACATTTCAAGTGCTCAGTACTCACACAGGGCAGTGGTCACTGCTTTGGACAATGCAGATATGGAATATTTTAACTGCTGCAGAAAGTTCTATGAAAAGGCACTGCTCGAGGGCCTTGGGACTCACGGTTGCTCTGAGCATCGTCTCATCACCTGGGAGCTGGTTAATCATGAAGAATCTCAGGCCCCAAACCAAACTTACTGAATCAGAACAACTGCAAAAGGCCCCAGTGATTCCTATGAACGTTCAAATCTTAAATGGGGTGTTTTATAGAAAAGCTTAAATCTTTCCCCACTCAAACCAAGTAAAATATGTGAGATGGTGAGTGGGTGGAAGAGGGCAACAGCGAGGAATATTTAGAAGACTATAGAGGATTTTATATCCAGAACAAACAGTAGAAGGTCAATAATAACAGACTCCCCTGGTGGTCCAGTGGCTGATAATCCACCTGCCAATGCAGGGGATGTGGATTTGACTTGTGGTCCAGGAGGATTCCACATGTTGCAGAGCAACTGGGCCTGTGTGCAAAGATTACTGAGCTTGTGCTCTGGATCCTGTGAGCCGCAACAACTGAGCCCACACACCACAACTCCTGAAGCCCGTATGCCTAAAGCCCACGCTCTGCAACGAGAGGCCACCACCGTGAGAAGCCTGAGCACCTCAGTTGGAGAGCAGCCCCCTCTCACTGCAACTGGAGGGGCCCATGCTCAGCAGTGAAGATCCAGCTCAGCTAAATAAATAAATAAAATTTTTAAAAGGTCAAAATAATGGTCATCAAATATGGATAACCTACATATCAAGCAGCGAACAGAAACTTTGCTCATGTTAAAAGCAATCACTTCTTGTGGACAGAATTTTGAACTGTGGTTGGTGCAGATAGTACATCCACCTTGTGTTCTGATAAATGTTTGAGAAGATGGAATGTTTTCAATGAAACTTGAGCAAGCAGAACAATCTCCAGGAGGTGTGCACAGGGCTCTGAGCAGGGTGTACTGGAGGTAGATGCACTGAGGGTCAGCAAGCATGTATCTAAAAATTATGCTCAAAGCCACGAGTAAGAAGAGGATCACTTTCCAGCTCCGAGGGAAGGCCAGGAAAGTAGTTGTGGGGCCCCTTCTGATTGCTCTTGGGAGATGTCAACATGTGACTATAGCCAAGAAGTCTGGAAAATACTGTGAATGCTGTGATTAAGAAGGATGTACTAGAAATCAGAACCCACCATGATAATGTCTCTGCTATTGCCTCATTCTAATCTTGAGTATGGAAGAAAATCTCTACCACCTTTCTGTTAACAAAGAAGATATGCACAAATAAGTCTTTTCTATCCATGGAGACCAAACTGGCTTAGGAACACAATACATTAGTTCACAAACATCTTCTAAACTAAGAATTACCAATGAAATTGGCATAATATGAATGTAATTCAGTTGTCTGATATTTACATTCATTAAACTTGGGGAAGATATTACATAGTAAGTTGATTACACGCCTTTCATTAATTCTAGGAAATCCTATTGGTGAATGTACCCTCATTCATCACTCCAAGGTAATTTTTAGAAACCCTGATTAAGAGTTATGCCATTCAAAGTAGTGGTTTGTGAAATAACCTTGAATATAGTGGGGGGATGTAGAAATATTGTGACCTCCAGGGAAGATCATGGCATGCAATGGTTTCAATGATCGGAGGTCATCTGAGGTTCCTGGAACAATCTCAATAGATAATTAACATGGTCACATTTTTCATGAGCATCATGGTAGCCACATTAAAAATATTAAACAATATCACACACCTATTTCATAAAAGCATACTTAACTATCATTCTCTTAATACTTGAAACCTTATACTATATAAGTGCATTTATTAGTGACCCTAAATCAAGTCTGCACACAAAATTCAAGTGACCAGAACCTGGTAACAACAATAAAGGCAGTTGCAAAACATAACAGACTAGAGTCTTAAGCATCATATTACAAAGGACCAAACCACAAAAGTAAATCAGTACTCAAGGTCCATAATTTACTACATAACAATTCTCTAGGAACTATATTAATCCCTGTCCAAAGAATATGATGGAAAAGCAAAGGATGACTTCCAGACAGATGCACATTCAGATCCAATACAATTACTATGCAAACACCTTATGATAAAATTAACTTGCTTAACCAAAACTTTTTCTTGGAGATAAGTAGACAGATTTCCATGATTTAGCTGCATAAGGGGTTTTTTGGTTCATATTGTAGTCCATTGTTTTCCTACAAAGATGGATATGAATAAATACCACTGTCATCTCCTTCCTTTCAAACCAATCACGTTCTTCAGAGATACTGCTAGACTTAGCTTTGAAGCTGAAGCTGAAGCTCCAATACTTTGGCCACCTGATGCCAAGAGCTGACTATTGAAAAAGACCCTGATGCTGGAAAAAATTGAGGGCAAGAGGAGAAGGGGATGACAGAAGATGAGATGGTTGGGTGACATCACTGATTTGATGGACGTGGGTTTAAGCAAACTCATGGAAGTAGTGAAGGACTCTCTCTATATGGTGTGCTGCAGTTCAGGGAGTCGAAAAGAGACATGACTTAGCAACTGAAAAACAACAACAACATCAATGTAGCCTTATACCTCCATGTAAAATCTTGACAAGCAATTTACATTTTATCCTACATTGACTTTCAATTCTGTTGAAATAGAATCTAAACATTTCATAGAGTAGACACTATGTTATTAGAATATATGGTAGAGTGTCAAGCTTTATACAAACATTTCATGCAACGGAGTGATCTTTCTGGAGTGGATGGCACATTATTATCACTGTTTTCAAGTAAGAAAAATTATTTTTGAAGGTCAGATTCTTTATCTGTAAAGGAAGAAGTTACATAAGAATAGAGAGCTACGATCTTACACATCGTTCATCTCAGGCAGGTGATGTCAGTGAGGTCATCACTGACCAAACGGGACAAGCGGCGGTAATGGACTGTGGAACTCAAGTTCCCATTTCATCTGAGAATGGTGGGGTCGCCTAGTGCTTAAGGGTAAAAGCTTTGGACATTTCTTTGGACAAGGAAATCTCCTTCCCAGTGGAATCAGCATGTCCAGACCTATGTGGAGGTTTCCTTTCTATACATTAAGCAAAGGACTTATAATTGTTGACAGATAAAGAAGCTGGAACACTGGAATTTATCATTAAGTTGGAAGTGGAGGGAATGAACACTTAATAAGCTAAAATTAATTGACCAGAGAAATTGAACATACAGACAGACAACAGCCAGACCATATATGACAAGACAACTCTGACCACGACCTCGGTGGTGACCAGACCATGAAGCAAGCCCAAAAGCTTTGCAACAATGGCTACAAACAATCATTATCTGGTCAATGACTTTCATCTTTCCTACTTAAGTCCCCACCATCCTTCCAACTCAGGACCAACCAGAGGAAGCCAAGTGTGCTTCCTCAAGTACATCAGGTGCCCACTTCTAATCAGCTGAACTCCAGCTTCCCCATGCCCAGATCCTTCCAGAAAACCCTACCTGAAAACTTCTTTGTTTTACTGTAAAGGCTCCCTATTCTTTTGCCTGCCTCGGAGTCTCTGCCAAATACAAGTAATTGTTGCTGACGCCCTCACCAGATCTAAATGAACAGTTTTGTTAATTCACATCTGCATGGTCTTCATTTATTTCCATAAACACATATTTAAAACAAATTTAAAAAGTGATCCTGAAAGTGAATGAAAAGAGTGATTTTACAAAGAGGGAAGGCATTCAGAGTGACACACAGAATGGCATGCTAAGGACAGTACTGATAGCTGAGTGTATCTGGAGGGTAAAGAGGTGTGTAGGGGGGTGTGTGTGTGTGTGTGTGCTTGAGAGTATAAGCATGAGAGGACTTTCAACAAAGAAGCCAGGAAGATCATGAAGGACTTTGATGACAAACTTGCAAGTCTATATACATTTATCCTCTAATCATAAGAACAGTGAAAACATTTAAATAGGAACTAATGGGATTTCATTTGAATTTATAAAATGTTACTGTAGCAACAGGATGGAGGATGGATGGATGGTAGGGAATCTATGAGGCGAGTATGCCTAGGAAATCATCACTGTGGTCCATAAGACAGATGCTAAAGACCTAAACACTGGCAGTAGTGATAGAAATGACACTTATGTTACAGACAAACAACTGCCACGGTGCGAGTGAACCAGAGAAAACCAAGAATTACTCCAGGTTTCTAGGCCACGTGCTCATGGAGAATAAAAACTTAGGAAGTAAATCCCAACAATAACTACGAACATCTGCTAAGTGGTAGAGGTGGGGCACAAGGTCAAGATGATGGAAGCCTGGAAAGCTCACATCACCCCTGAACGTGCTACATCCCAGGTAGACTTAGATGCTGAATGACAATGGACAGTGCTCTACACTTCAACTCTCTTTCCCTTTGCTGATGGAGGTGATATATACATAAATACATGTTCTTGTATAAGAGAATAATCGGTTAAGAAATCTAATGACCTCTACCAAGTCCAAGGAAGATAATTCTGGATAAAATGCACCATATATAAAGATAGTAAGATGTTTTTCTTTCCCTTCTATGCATGTTAATTCTTTTCTTTCATATTAGAATTTATTTAATTTTCCCTGTGTGAAGTACATGCTATTAAAAGCAGAAAAACATATTCCTTAACTGCTACTTCAAAGGGGGTGATCAGGTAGAAAGAAAACCACAGTATCTTGTGAAGATAAGGCACTGGGACCAAACTAACAACACTGTCACTTACCAGAAAGAAGCAAAAAATTCACCTCAAATCTTTTGCTCAAAAAGCACAGCAAAGACAGGTATCTACTTAACACTGTGAATAAGCATATTTTTATCTCATGCCTATATCATTTCACTTGTAAAGAACTTTTTCTGCCCCGGGGGTGCAGGTTATTCTGTAAGAAACTAAGTCAAGTCAGAAGTTTTTTTGTTTTATGGATTTTTTTTGGGGGGGGAGGGTCCCATGTTTCAAAGGAGAAGGATAGTATGGTAAGACATACAGCAAAATCTTTCTTATAAACAAGTCTTAATAAGCTAAGATTATGAGATAAATTCTTAATACTTTCCTCTTGGCCACTTTTAAACCTAATCTTTCGTTCCTTCTGCATCAATCGTGAAAGCAAGATCAGAGTCACTGATTAAACTATAATATGTATTCCTCTAATTTACCATGCAGTTTTGATTTTGATGTAAAAAGGCTTGATTTTGATGTACACATCATTTTGATTACTGTCCTGTCTTGATTACAATCCTTGAACACAGATGAGAATTAATACTCAGCACAAGGATGAGCACTTATGAAGGAAGCAGGCAATCTGCATAAGCATCCATCTGCCTGACGAGTGGGGGCTGCCCAAGGACAAAGACCACCCACAGCCACTTCCCTCACCGCTTGCTTCCCCACCACACACCACAGAGCCACGGAAACAAAAGTTACAGGTCTGAGATAATTTCACCCAGAGTGTAGCCAGAGGTGGACACTGCGGGCTTAGAAATATTTATTCTCTTTGTTTTTTTCTGCCTCTTCATCTTTGTACGGAAACAAATGCTACTCTTCCAGGGTTCACTGAACTGTGTTAACAGAACTTCCCACTGTAGAAGCTGGCTGTGCTCTGGCACATAAGCCATTATTTGTTTTAGCTCAGACTCTCTTCTGTAATATTCCTGAAATATATCACCTATATGTTAATTCAACTCACATCTTCAGCATGCCAACATGTGCTTAGCACTTTTGAGAAATACCATAAATGTTTGGAAGTTGAACTTCAATTTCCAAATGAGAATCTTGATACTTGCCCAAGATAATTAACTAATAGCAGAGCTGGGGTATGAATCTAATTCCTCTCCCTAAAATTTCAATATTTTCCCAATAGGCTATATTGCATCTTTTTAAGTCATTTCAGCATATGTTCTCACAGTGCTAACAAATTCCCAGGAGGGCCCTACTCACCTTTTACCTTGAACTTCTGGCTCTGGCAAAGAAGGTTAAGAGTTGAGTGAAAATCATCTTCAGAAAAGAAAACTTAAAATAATAATCTCTTTCTACCAGAGAATATTTATTTCCTAGCAAAGGCATAAGAAAAGAGAGTTAAAGTTAAATGGAATGATGTTTTGCAAATTAATAACCATCTGAAGTACATTTGTTTAATGAATATTACCACTTAAGCAAAAATTCACCATTGAAATGGTTTCAAATTTTCCTAGTAGATCTCATTTTACTTGGTAGAAATTTTAAAAATACAACAGAAGTCTAAAACTGAGTTGCAAGGAACTTTGCAGAGGATATCAATCCCCCCAGACATTTATATCACAGGATTTTTCTTTTTAAATGAGGGAAAGAAATAAGGAAAGCAGGAAGGGAAGAAATTGCTCATAAGAAGTATAAGCTTTTTTCAAAGAAGGCAAGCTCTTGCAGGTTTATAGGATGAGTCAGAAATAAGCAAGTCCACTTAAAATTTGTATCTAAATACAAATTGCAATTGTTTCTTGTAACTAACTCTTTTATCACAAGGTTAGTTAGTTAGTTCAGTCGCTCAGTCGTGTCCGACTCTTTGCGACCCCATGAATCGCAGCACGTCAGGCCTCCCTGTTCATTACCATTTCTCTTAGAGTGCATTATTAAAAGGAAAATAACATTTGATATGAACACAAAAAGATATAGCTGAATACAGAATCCATGAATGAATACCATGTTTCAAAAATAAAGATTGTGTTACCACTGATGAGAAGTAAGCTTATGGTTTCTGTGTTATTGCAAAGTTCAGTATTCATCCAACTTCTGGGATAGGTCTACGGGGGCATGAGGACCTTTTCTCAGCTTGCCCTTCGGTACACATCTCCCATGGGCATCGCATCCAAATCTGTGAAGTATTTCCTTTAGGTACAAACTCTCTCTTTACAACTTAGCAGCTAAGTGATGAAGTCTAGTGCGGGACTTCTATTAGTTGGGGTTTATTCTAGTACCACAGTTCCTTCACAAAATGTTTGTCAACTGTCTGAGGCAGCATAGATACCAGGAACCAGTTCTTATTTTTACCCACTCCAGTATTCCTGCCTGGGGAATCCCATGGACAGAGGAGCCTGACAGTTCATGGGGTCGCAAAAAGTAGGACATGGCTAGCAACTAACACTTTCACTTTCACGGAGTCATTAGTGGAGCATTAATGGAGGATGGTAGAATTTCTCAAAGAAAATCTTCCAGCTAGATTCATTGTTGGCACAAAATGTAGAATCTCTGGTGGCTGCTTTACTAAAAACAGAGTCCTTAAAAAGAAGCATGTTTTCTAAAGGCTAAGGGGAAAACGTATGCATAATCCAGTACTCTTCTTGAATCATAAAGCAAAGTCACCAGATACCAGAGGAGCAGAGGCTAAAGAAAGAAAAGATGAAAATAGTGGTACATTTGTAGAATTCTGATGCGACAAATGTGGACAAGCTTTATCACTCCAGAATGGTACTTTTTTCATGAAAGGAAAAAAAAAAAATCTAAAAATGGTCCCAATGCAATGGAAGATAACACAGAGCTCAGAAATTTAGAAGAAAATAAATGGTCCCAATGGATGCTTCTACCTGTTCATTAATTTCAGAGATTGACAAGAAATTGAAAGAAAAAGATATGTGATGATTTTGTTCATTACTTTCAATAAAACTTTTTGTAGCTGTTTTAATCCATTAGATCAAGGTTTAAAGTATGTGGAAAGAGACTCGGCATGCAATTTTTCAAAAGAAGTGAGAACATAATCATTTCACCTACAGTCTCTGACTCATCTAAGACCACAAAGGAAATAAATAGCAGACAGTTTTGGGAGGGGGCTGGTAGGAAGCCTAGAAAAATGATCTTGAAATATTCCTGCTAAATCATTAGGCATTTTGAAGATTTCAAAAGGGGAAAGATTCTCTTTTATTTTATTGAATAATTGAATTCCAAAGAGCAAAGTTCAATATATTAACTATTATATAATTAGAGATTTGATGCCACAGAAATAATCCACCATTAACTTAGGTTTTCTGAAGTCGACACCACAGTGCAATGGACGTTGCACCAAGGATGAATGGTGAATCACTACCATCAGTTATGGAGATGAAGGATGAAATAGTAGCTGAAATAGTTTGTTTAGTGTCAGTTCCATGACACTGTTACAGATTATCTATACTCTGCAGTTTCCTCCTCAATAAAATGGTGATAATAATAGAGTCTACAATGCGCATAAAATGTCTGATAGAGGACCTAGCATATAGGAAGCAGTCAAGGGAAATGAATTGCTTTCATTTTCCTAAAGAAATATTTCTAAACATCTTTTTTGATCACCAGAAATGCTCACCAAGCCAAGAAAATGTATCTAATTTCTTTTAGTGTTTTTACTTTAATTTTCCCTGAAGTCTATTCTACGCTCCTTTCCCCTTTCGTTGGCATTTGAAATAGCCTATTGATGGGTTATGAAATGTCACACTCCCTGGAAGTTGCTATGCTATGGAATCAGAAAAGATTAGAAAAGAAAGGGAGCTCCAAGACCAGCCCATCCAGAGGCTTGTGCCCTGCCTCTCCACAGATGAAAATTCCTTTCTTAACTAGAAGCCTGTTGACCTCAGTAATTGAGACTGATTTGGGTGAGAGCCATTTCTTTACTTTGTTTTCATCACCTCTCATACAAACAGCTAAAATCCAGACAGGGCAGGAAAGCACAGTTTGAAAAGCTAAAAATGTTCTTCCAAAAAGAAGTAGTAGAAAGGACACTCATTTTTCAAAAATGAATTACCCTTGAGATATTACATTGACATTTTCTCCAGATTTGATCAGAAATGGTAGGCATGCTATTTCCACTGGGATGATGAAACGAGTTTATATAAGACGGGTTTTCATGGTCTTGGATCCACTGCTTGTCTTCAGTGGTGCCCTAGCACAGAAATTAATCTGCCAGCTCAGATCTCTTCTGCTGCCTCCTAAACACAACACATCTACAGATTTGCTTGAAAGTATATTAGCCACTTTTCCAAACAAAAGTCTGCTTTCACCAAAAATATGTCATGTGTTGAGTATCTTTGAAAAGCTTTAATTATCCATTCCTAATGGTACCCACAGAAATAGATGCAAGACTGATGTGTGCCACAGGTTTCCAGAGGCTGCTCCATCAGGGTAAAAATACCAGGTGAGGCCAAAAGGAAAACACAAACACTGTGAGATGTTTTTCCCACTCAATACATTTTTCATTCTGGTCAAGAAAATAAATCCCTTTTCAAAGGGGTTTGTTCCAAGTCAGTGAGATATTAGCACCAAATACAGTTTCTTGAAGAAGTCTGCCAAGCTGGTGACACAGAAGCCATTGTGTGCCACCCAAAGGCAAAATCCTCTTCACAGAAAAATATAACTGGGACTGTCAGGCCTTGTTGGGACAACATGTCTCAGGACAACTGCCAAAGGGCCCATGTGAAAAAGGCAACATAAATACAAACAAAGGTTGCAGCCATTTTCCTGATATTCTGTCCAACACACTAGACTCGTAAATCACAGAGTCCCAAAGGGAAATTAAGGGTCATCTTGTCACCTTTTCCTTCTGTCATGCCGCTCCCCCATGCCAGCCTTTATTACAGGTTCAGTTCAGTTCAGTAGCTCAGTCATGTCCAGTTCTTTGCAACCTCATTGACTGCAGCATGCCAGGCCTCCCTGTCCATCACCAACTCCCGGAGTTTACCCAAACTCATGTACATTGAGTCGGTGATGCCATCCAACCATCTCATCCTCTGTCATCCCCTTCTCCTCCTGCCTTCAATCTTTCCTAGCATCAGGGTCTTTTCCAATGAGTCAGTTCTTCCCATCAGGTGGCCAAAAGTATTGGAGCTTCAGCTTCAACACTAGTCCTTCCAATGAATATTCAGGACTAATTTCCTTTAGGATGGACTGGTTGGATCTTCCTGCAGCCCGAGGGACTCTCAAGAGTCTTCTCCAACACCACAGTTCAAAAGCATCAATGCTTTGGTGTTCAGCTTTCTTTATAGTCCAACTCTCATATCCATACATAACTACTGGAAAGACCACAATTTGACTAGATGGACCTTTGTTGGCAAAGTAATGTCTCTGCTTTTTAATATGCTGTCTAGGTTGGTCATAGCTTTTCTTCCAAGGAAAAAGTGTTTTTTAATTTCATGGCTGCAGGAACCATCTGCACTGATTTTGGAGTCCCCCAAAAATAAAGTCTGTCACTGTTTGCCATGAGCTGATGGGATTGGATGCCATGAACTTAGTTTTCTGAATGTTGAGTTTTAAGTCAACTTCTTCACTCTCCTCTTTCACTTTCATCAAGAGGCTCTTTAGTTCTTATTTGCTTTCTGCTATAAGGGTGGTGTCATCTCCATATCTGAGATTATTGATATTTCTCCCAGCAGTCTTGATTCCAGCTTATGCTTCATCCAGCCAGTATTTCTCATGATGTACTCTGCATATAAATAAAATAAGCAGGATGACAATATACAGCCTTGATGTGCTTCTTTCCTGATTTGTTGTTCCATGTCCAGTTCTAACTGTTGCTTCTTGACCTGCATATAGATTTCTCAGGAGGCAGGTAAGGTGGTATGGTAGTCACATTTCTTGAAGAATTTTCCACAGTTTGTTGTGATCCACACAGCCAAAGACTTTGACATAATCAATAAAGCAGAACTACATGTTTTTCTGGAACTCCCTTGCTTTTTCAATGAACCAACGGATGTTGGAAATTTGATCTCTGGTTCCTCTACCTTTTCTAAATACAACTTGAACATCTGGAAGTTCACAATTCACATAGTATTGAAGCCTGGCTTGGAGAATTTTGAGCATTACTTTGCTAGCATGTGAGATGAGTGCAATTCTGTGGTAGTCTGAACATTCTTTGGCATTGCCTTTCTTTGGGATTAGAATGAAAACTGACCTTTTCTAGTCCTGTGGCCAATTCTGAGTTTCTAAAATTTGGTGGTATATTGATGCAGCACTTTCACAGCATCACCTTTTAGAATTTGAAATAGCTCTGCTGGAATTCCATCACCTCCACTAGCTTTGTTCCTAGTGATGATTCCTAAGGCCCACTGGACTTCACATTCCAGGATGTCTGGCTGCAGGTGAGTGATCACACCATCATGGTTTCTGGGTCATGAATTTCTTTTTTGTATAGTTCCTCTGTGCATTCACAAAGAGTTGGACATGACTGAGCGACTGAATGGAACTGAACTCTGTGTATTCTTGCCAGCTCTTCTTAATATCTTCTGCTTCTGTTAGGTCCATACCATTACTGTCCATTATTGTGCCCATCTTTTCATAAATGTTCCTTTTGTGTCTCTAATTTTCTTGAAAAGATCTCCAGTGCTTCCCATTCTATTGTTTTCTTCTATTTCTTTGCACTGATCACTGAGGAAGCTTTTCTCATCTCTCCTTGCTATTCCTTGGAACTCTGCATTCAAATGAGTATATCTTTCCTTTTCTCCTTTGCCTTTCATGTCTTTTCTTTTCTCAGCTATTTGTAAGGCCTCCTCAGACAACCATTTTGCCTTCTGCATTTTGTTTTCTTGGGGATGGTCTTGATCACTGCCTCCTGTACAATGTCACAAACTTCTGTCCATAGATCTTCAGGCATCTGTCTATCAGATCTACTCCCTTGAATCCAGTTGGCCACTTCTACTGATAATCATAAAGGATTTGATTTAGGTCATACCTGAATGGTCCAGTGGTTTTCCCCACTTTCTTCAATTTAAGTATGAATTTGGCAATAAGGAGTTCATGATCTGAGCCATAGTCAGCTCCTAGTCTTGTTTTTGCTGACTTTACAGAGATTTTCCATCTTTGGCTCAAAGAATATAATCAATCTGATTTTGGTATTGACCATCTAGTGATGTCCATGTTTAGAGTCTTCTCTTGTATTGTTGAGAGAGGGTGTTTGCTATGACCAGTGCATTCTCTTGGTAAAACTCTGTTAGCCTTTGACTTGTTTCATTCTGTACTCCAAGGCTAAATTTGCCTGTTACTCCAGGTAGCTCTTGACTTCCTACTTTTGCATTCCAGTCCCCTATAATGAAAAGGACATCTTTTTTGGGTGTTATGTCTAGAAGGTCTTGTAGGTCTTCATAGAACTGTTTAGATTCTTCAGCATTACTGGTTGGGGCATAGATGCTGATTATTGAGATATTGAATGGTTTGCCTTGGAAACAAACAGAGATCATTCTGTTGTTTTTGAGACTGCACCCAAGTACTGCATTTTGGACTCTTTCGTTGACCAAGATGGCTATTCCATTTCTTCTAAGGGATTATTGCCCATAGTAGTAGATATAATGGTCATCTGAGTTAAATTCACCCATTAATCCATTTTAGTTCACTGATTTTTAAAATATTTATGTTCATTCTTGCCATCTCCTGTTTGACCAGTTCCAATTTGCCTTGATTCATGGACCTATCATTCCAGGTTCCTATGCAATGTTGCTCTTTACAGCATCAGACTTTACTTCCATCACCCATGACATCCACAACTGGGTATTGTTTTTGTTTTGGGTCCATCTCCTCATTCTTTCTGGAGTTATTTCTCCACTGATCTCAAGTAGCATATTGGGCACTTACCAACCTGGGGTGTTCATCTTCCTATGTCCTATCTTTATTACAGGATTTCCTGCTAAAATCATATTCCACATAGTAATTATCCAGTTTTACTGACAATGGCAAAAAGACTTTCATTAGTCTGTTTCTTGTTGGACATCAGGAAACTAGAAAGGTATTTGTGATGATGGGTAAAATGAAATTCCCTGTAATTTCCACTGTTTCTCCTTCTGACTCTCTAGAACATCTTTCCTATTGAACAATCTTTCACATTTTCATAAAGCCAACTTCACTCATCAGTATGTATTTTCAACCAGAAACAAAACTCTCCCCAATATCCTGGACCGTTTCTCATGTAACTTGGTTTGTAGATCATTCACACCCTAGTGATTATCAGTAGTTTTCTAGGTATAATTTGTAGAGTATGTGGTCAGCATAGCTTTTTGTAACTTTTTTCTCATTGAATAATCATTATGTCTTGGGATCTTCAGAGAAGAGGAATATGAGGTATCCTTCTGTCTCAAATTTCACAGCCAGTAAGTGAGGGAGCTGAGAGTAAAATCTAGGCCACTAAAATCCAGCACTCAAATTCTCTGCTTGGAACCATTTGCTATACAGCTTTCCTGTTTGTTTACCTGTTCATGAGAGTGTGCCAAACTAGAAGTACGTCTCCAGCTGTGGTCTGGTTGGTACTGCGTATAGCTGGCTTTTGATTTCTTTTAATGAGGCCTAGAATGTGATGAATACTTCTAAACAGCCAAATCACAGTTACCTGACACTGGATTAATGAGCAAAACAATTCACTCAGTATGTTGTCAGTCATATATGCACATTGTAATTTGTGTCCAATTTCAGTGCAACTCCAATTCTACATATCCAGGAATCTAGATCATTGAGACCTCTTTGAATCTTCACTGAATTAACTGCATCTCCAAAATTGTGGATCACTTAACATTTGAAATTAACATCTTCCATGATGGTTTCATAGACTTTCTTGGTTAAAATAATTGATCAGAAGAAGAAGGTTATACTCCTGAGATATGTCATCATAAACACCCATTCATTGGAGACAACTATACAAAGAGATACTAGTTTACTTGGCTAAATGACCTGCTCTTGCAGTCTCTTAATGACCATCTTGTTCTTGTCCAAGTATTCCCAAGCAAGAGACTTAAAAATCCCATATCAGTCAAGATCCCACCCACTCACGCGCCCCTCCTGATTTTAATTAGAATATGCATGAAGTGAAGAGACTTTAATGAAGGTATAGAACACAGTGTTCTAGGCAGGTTAGGAAAGCCAATAAGGGAAGCTGGTATAGGCAGGATGAGCCCTTGTGGGGAGCTGGGTAAGAACAGATGGGGTGAAGTGGAAGGAGAGGTATGATGGGAAAAGAGGGACTGAATGTGGTTAGAGCTGCAGCCATTAAAGACGGGCTGCCTTTGGGGAGATACAGGTGAGGAGATATTCCACCAGTGCCAGAAATGTGGTGCTGAAGGAGAGAGGAGTAGACGATCAACACCCTGCATTTCCCTCCCCCTGCCCTCTAATGGCCTGATGGGTTTCCTCCTGGCCAAACTCAAACTTTCTCCAAGAGTCACCGTCCCAGGGCAAGCAGCTGAGAAGACAATGGTGGAGACTTGACCTCAGGGGAGGCGAAATGAGTGAGAGGCAGCAAAGAGTGAAAAATCAGCATCTGTCCCTTCTACAGTTTGGCTAATGGTCAAAAAGTTTCTTGCCAATTTCTTTATCACATTGGTAAATGTGATTTTTAAATTGATATTGAATGACATACTCTTCCATTACCAGGTAAAAATCAGGGGTCTCACCCCATCAAGATGCAGGAACTGGTCTCTTCCACACCAGCCAACAATTCTAGAGAAAAATAGAAGCTAAGGCCAGGACCCACCAAGTGCCATTTGCATTAAACTTCATAATGCACTTTTAGAATCAAAATGTCAAAAGCAATTTTTTCCTGTCCTCTGGAAAACAGCTTTATTGAGTCATTTTGGGTGGTACTAATGGTCAAGAAAATAAAGATGACTCAGTAGCTATTTCTTAATTAAATAGTATTATCCCAGCATGCTTGGTTTTTTATGTTTGGCTGTTTTACTAGTTTTTCTACAGCATGGCAGAAGTACTTGAATCTCCTGGGTTTCATCAATAAAACCAAGAAGAATTGAAAAGATAATATTATATATCTTGATAACTGATGTCAAGAAATATCTACTAAATTAGTTGCAAAAGAAGATAATTTTGATTTGGGCTTTCACTAAACTTTTAATATAGCTATTCATTGAACTGGACTTTAATTTTTTTAAAAAATCAGGAAATTATTTTAAAAATAAAGAGGCAAATTAAGTATTTAAGATACACACAGACTTCTTTAGAAAATTCTGAAAATAAAATTCAGTTATACTCAGTGTGTCTTATCTTTTCTTCTATATGAAATCAGAACTAGAACAAAATGTATTTCTTAAAACCAAATCTTTATTTCTTTCTACATTCATTTATCTTGATACAGTGCTTCCTTATATTAATTATATAACAGGTAAAGATAAGGTACCTTATTGCTACTGCTCAGCTAATCCTCCTGTACTGATAATTAAACTGGTTTAAGAAAAATTTCCAACACAAAGAGCTTGATAGCTGAGCAAGCCAAGGGGAACGGCCCTTCTTCCTAACCAGAATTTGAAGACGATCACATCCCCCTTTAGGAATTCTTACTGCCACTGGAAACATGAATATTTTCAGAGCCATCTTCTGTCCTGTTTGGTCATTGCTCATGTTTCATATCTACTTGGTTCATTAATTAGTAAGGAAACATACTTCCAAGTGCTCATGCATAACCATCTGTATTTAGAGAAATGTTAAGTTACTCTGCAAACCTCCAGATTACGGAGTATTTATTATTTCCTATTGACATGAGTTGGAATTACACTGATTAAATTCCTTACTCTGTGATCAGATTATCTTGCAACCAGTACACTGCAGGATATCAAAAGTGTTGGTTAGAAAATGAACTCAAAGCAATTCTTTCTTACAGTCAGTCTCTCTACACTTTAGAAATTTATGTCATATTCAGGAAGTCTTTGGTTGATGGCCTTTATTATCAGGCTCTTCTGTAAGTATCCTACTATGGTCTGTAAGCTTGAAATTGATACTTTCCTATAGATTTCAACTACTACCATCTAATCCTGAATTTATTCTTTTTATTAAAGAGAATCACATGGGTAAAATTTTTCACTCAAATTCGGAAATAACCATGCTTGAAACCAATGAACAAATGGTGATACTGCCTTAATTGCATCATCAACAGTTAGAAACAATGACTTATCTTTGGGTTAAAACTCGACATTCAGAAAACTAAGATCATGGCATCCGGTCCCATCACTTCATGGCAAATAGATGGGGAAACATTTTCTTGGGCTCTACAATCACTGTAGATGGTGACTGCAGCCATGAAATTAAAAGACACTTGCTCCTTGAAACAAAAGCTATGACCAATCTAGACAGCATACTAAAATGCAGAGACATTACTTTGCCAACAAAAGTCCATCTAATCAAAGCTATGGTTTTTCCAGTGGTCATGTTATGGATGTGAGAGTTGGACTATAAAGAAAGCCAAGTGCCAAAGAATTGATGCTTTTGAACTGTGGTGTTGGAGAAGACTCTTGAAAGTCTCTTGGACTGCAAGGAGATCCAACCAGTCAATCATGAAATCAGTTCTGAATATTCATTGGAAGGACTGATACTGAAACTGAAGCTCCAGTACTTTGGCCACCTGATGTGAAGAACTGACTCACTAGAAAAGACCATGATGCTGGGAAAGACTGAAGGTAGGAGGAGAAGGGGATGACAGAGGATGAGATAGTTGGATGGCATCACTGATTCAACAGACATGAGTTTGAGTAAGCTCCAGGAGTTGGTGATTGACAGGCAAGCCTGGCATGCTGCAGTCCATGGGGTTGCAAGAGTTGAACACGACTGAGCAATTGAACTGAACTGTGTGCAATAATAATAATTGGAACATGGTAATCAAGAGATGTAGCTATTTATTTGCAGGGATACAATCAGATTTCTTGTATCAAATGCTTTTCCTGAAAAGACTATTGAATGACAGCAAAGACTTTTGAATTTGTCCTGTTTAAAGTCTCTCTACTGTAAAATAATGCAACTGTGTTAATTTTTTAGCTGTGTGCTAGCTGTAATACACAGACTTCCCAGATATTTGGAAACATGAGTAAGCCTTGAAGAGACAAGTATTTTACTGGTTAAAACGGTGATAAGAAACAACAATAGCAGTCAATTCCTGTGGAAAGTCCAGAAAACAAGTAATCTCTGGGGACACCTTTGCTCTGAGTTCACCTTCTCTTTTCAGTGAACTAGCTAGAACTGTTAAGTAGTTTTCTTAGACAATAAAATGTGAATAAAATAGTTCAAAGTATTTTGAAGAATGAAAACAACAATAAAAATGATAAATTCTTATCATCATCTATAACAATGTTAACTATGGGATTCTCAAGTGTTTAAGGCTTTCTCACCAGCAAAATATTGCTCACCATTAAAATGATTATCCAGCTTTAGAAATATGTTTTCCAATCACTGATTGATTGCTGGCTTTCAAGTAAAAGGCATTTCTATCCAAATACAGCTAATTTAAATCATCCCATTTCATGGTGACCTTGATGTGATCAGCTTATATTTCAAATGCTCTAATGAAAGCACTGAATATGTGAAATTCTGCTTTTCAGGATCCCATTGGTTCTTCAGCACAACATGCTTTGAAACTAACATAATCTTTTATAAGAATCAGTCCTGTACACTTAACAAGATAATATATATGCCCCTACAAGTAAATTAGCAAATCTCTAAGATATTGTAAAATAAAATAGAAAGTAAAGGTCATGATAGTTTCAAAAGTGAACAGGGGTGATTTAGTCAAAGTAAATTTTTAAAACTTTAAGAACTTCGGTACATGATACATAAAAAAGGAAAGAAAAAAATCTAGCCAGTCAAAAGAATTGGGGAAAGATTTAAATCAAATTTAAGGCAGAATTTAGAAAACATAGTAGAAGAGGATAATATCAGAAAAGATTCAAGTTCTATTTACAGATCTCCTATCCACATATCATCTACCTAAATATCTAAATGTCATACATCTAAATATCCAAATGCCAAGTTGTGATTTTAAAGAGTAATAAAGGCCTGCTTTGGATGTGGTCTGAATAGTATGAGCCATATACACCTTTGAAAAAAATTTCTGACAGAAAATCCAGCTTCCTTGGTTAAGTATCTGAGTATTTATGTAGCACAGTTTTTCTTCTGGAATAGTAAGCTTATGTTGATTGTATTTATGTATTTAGGGAAAAATTACATCCTGCCATCTCTTGAAGGCTATAAGAGAGGAGCTTTCTGTTTTAGGTATCAGTAAGGGTCAGTAAAAGAATTCCCTGGTCCTAAGAAACACGCCAGTGTGCTAAAGTCCACCTCAAAGCCCGGCATCTCTACCACAGCTACTTCAGCCACTGACTCTGAATCCTGTGGATGGAAAAGACAGAGGGAGCCAGCAATTTGCTCTCTGTTAAAGGTTACATTGTTCGCTCAGTCTTGCCAAAATATTGACTGCATGTAGGCTCTATGCAAAGCACTAGGGATGCTAAGGTAGTTTAAAGGAAACTTACAGGCTCTCTAGAGATGCTCAGAAATTACTGTTGAGAGGGGGATCTGAAGAACATGGTCTTCTGAGAGTGTGTTCTGACCCTCTTTTCTCCCCAGTTTTCTTTCTGGAGTGAAGTCAACAACCAGAGAGCAAACAGCCAGCGTCTGGAGGGCACACGTAAGGTCAGGAGTGCTGTGCCAAGTTCCTTAGGAAGAGCAAGGGATTTGGTTTCCTTCACCTCAGGGCCAGATGAGACAGCCAGCGGTCACTGAGTAAGCAGACACTCTCCTTGTGGTTTGGGGTGAGGACTGAGAATTTTCTGGCTGCTTAAGAAGCAAGGAGATGAGCTGGGTCCCAAGGATCCTCTGGGAAGGCTTCCTGTACAGAAGCCATGGAAAGGCAGACCTCAGCATATCCAGGCAGGGGCAGAAGCAACTGATTGCTGAAAGACCTTGTGGCCAGGAGACAGTGAGGCTTGCACTGAGATGCCCAAGAGCCTCCTTGCATGTTGATATGAGCCATATACATCTGTATCTATCTATATATCGCATAAGGTTTTATTTCAATCTATAGCTTATCTTTTACCTTTGTCTGCATCTTTGGGTTCCCAGGTGGTTCAGTGGTAAACAATCTGCCTGTCAATGCAGGAGACAATCTCTGGGTGGGGATGTGGGTTTGATCTTTGGGTCAGGAAAATGCCTTGAAATAGGAAATGGCAATCAACTTCTGTATTTTGCCTATAAAATTCCATGGACAGAAGAGTCTGGCAGGCTGCAGTCCACGGGGTCACAAATAGTTGGACACAACTGAGCACACGACTGGGCATGATTGGCCAAACAAAGATTCAACAGTCCTAAACAGACAACCTGCTAGCATTTTCCTTTCGGATTTCTGAGTTTTATATTATGTCTAGAAATGTCTTCTTCCCCTCCACAAATATAAAGCATATTTTCTACATATTCTAGTAATTTTGGATTTCCCTCGATGTTTTAGAAATGTATTCCTTCTGGAACTTATTTATTTACGTAGTGTAAGGCAGGGTGCCAAAATCAACTGAATTACATATAAATATAACAAAATATAAAGGTTTTGCCCAAAACCCTTATAGAAGATACAATTTCCCAAATAACTGGAAATGTTAGTTATGTTGTTGTTGTTCAGTTGCTCATTTATGTCCAACTCTTTGCAACCCCATGGACTAAAGCACACCAGGGTTCCTGTCCTTCACTGTCTCCCAGAATTTGCTCAAACTTGTGTCCATTGAATCAGTGATGCCATCCAACCATCTCATGCCTAATTACCAAAACTAAACATATATGAAATTATGCATACATATGTTGTGTTAGTCACTCAGTCGTGTCCGACTCTTTGTGATCCCATCACCAGGTTTCCTCATCCACGGGATTTTCTAGGTAAGAATACTGGAGTGGGTTGCCATTTCCCTCTCCATGCATACACATATAAAATACTAATATATACAAAATAAAATGTAACATAGAGGTATAAAATACATAAATAAAAGAATTCTATAAATAATAAATAAATATATGAAATAAAAGATATTTATAAATATATAAAGTGTATAAAATTATCCATGTAATTTACTTATGTTTGAATGCATGACATTCAAACATTGCATAGTTTGTATAGTCTATAAAGAGATGTGATCTCAGTATCCCTTATGGATAATTTCTTTACCCCCAGCTGTCAATCCTCTAGGGTTGCAACAATCTGTATATGACCTACTAAGTTCTCAAAGATTTTTCCTAACACCTAATAACTATATAATTGGTAATTTTACCTAATATTTCCTGATAATCATCTTGAGAGCACCCAAGGGCCCAGTAAAAGTGGTATTTAACATCAAATTGGATATTTTTCTTTTCCATTTTTGTCCACATTGCCACAGCTAACATATGCACATTTTATTAGCCATCTTGGCACAGAAATGTTCACTATAATACAAAAATACTGCTAGAAATAGACACCACATCAGAGAGAATAAATTGATGTGAATTCAATAGGCTTTCACTCTACTAGATGACTGGCTATTTGAGAAATATATATTAAATGCACTAAGGACAACAAGATGTGTGTTCATGTGTCTGTATATAGTTTATTAAAAAACATTTCTAAAACAATAGCTTTATAATGAATTAGCGTTCAATGCAGCCATTCTAAATGAGTCATGCCTATCTGAATAGTTTCTAATCTCTTCTACTCCACTATTCTAGTTTTCTCTTCCTATACTAGTAAGTGATATTAATATTTTAGTAAATAGGCTATGGGGTCACACAGAGTCGGACATGACTGAAGTGACTTAGCAGCAGCAGCAGGCTATTTGGAATGTTCTTTCTTCTAACCCTAACTCCCTCAAAACCTTGAGATGATTCTACATATGTTTTCCAACTTTCACCCCTTGAAAAAACTCCTATTTTTTTGAAGTCTTTTCAGTAAAAAAAAAAAAAAAATTCATTCATTTCCCTTTATTTGCAAATAGAACTGCAGTCCACATGGTTCTGATTAACCAACCTTGCTTCTGGCTACAAGGAAGGGAATAGATTTCAGGCCAGGCTACCAGATCATCAAACGCCATGGCCAGAGTGACTAGGTCAAGGGTTGGCCCATGATATAAGATGGTCCAAGGAAAGGTACACCAGGGTTCTTGGAGCAAAAGGAACCAAGGCTCTTTCTTGAATTTGGAGCTAGAAGTATGTAAGTCTAGAACTGGGAGGACTGCATGGAGGGGAGCTAACAAATATTAAGATCTGAGAGATGATGGGGGAGGGGAAAGAGAAGAAGGAGAAAGGAACAGAAACATAGTAGATGATAGATAACAGAGTTTCTTTAAAATTATAAACCTCTTCCCATGTAATAACAAAGCAAAACCATTGCCTTGAAATGCTTGCGCGCTTGTTTTTCGGAACACAAAGTGAGGTTTCTAGATTTAGTGAAGCAGAAATAGGCATTGATCAAAAAAAATTAATGTATGTACTCACATATTCAATATTCTTAATGAAGGAGCTTTCAAAAGAAGTAGAGAAACACACATCATTATCTTTCTCATATGGAAATGAAATTTAACCCGACTCATCTAGGGATCATCTAGCATTTTTCTAATTTATCCTTAGAGATGCTTGAAATCTTTTTTTTTTTTTCATATATGAATACATTTTATTCACTTATTTGTAAGTTAAGGGTTCTGATTTTTTTTTTTTTTTTTCATTTTAGAGTCCCCCTCCCCCTTGAATGATAGTGTCCAAAGTGAGATTGATGAGCACTGAAAAGATCTGGTAACAGTTGTTTGACACATCCGCATCTCCTCCACTGTCCCGCATAAAGGGCTATCATTACCATCTTTCTAAATTCCATATATATGCGTTAGTATACTGTATTGGTGTTTTTATTTCTGGCTTACTTCACTCTGTATAATCGGCTCCAGTTTCATCCACCTCATTAGAACTGATTCAAATGTATTCTTTTTATTGGATGAGTAACATTCCACTGTGTATATGTACCACAGCTTTCTTATCCATTCATCTGCTGATGGACATCTAGGTTGCTTCCATGTCCTGGCTATTATAAACAGTGATGTGATGAACATTGGGGTACACATGTCTCTTCTGGTTTCCTTGGTGTGTATGCCCAGCAGTGGGATTGCTTATAGTTCATCTTTTCACCTGGAGTTAGTCAACCACAATAATGGCATTTCAAAATGTACAGCTTCAATCAGAGAAGAAAAAGAAATAAAAAAAATCCAGATTGGAAAAGAAGAAGCAAAACTCTCACTGTTTGCAGATGACATGATCCTCTACAAAGAAACCCTACAGACACCACCAGAAAATTACTACAGCTAATCAATGAATATAGTAAAATTACAGGATATAAAATTAATACCCAGAAATTCCTTGCATTCCTATACACTAACAATGAGAAAACAGAAATTAAGGAAAAAATTGCATTTACCATTGCAATGAAAAGAATAAAAAAACTTCAGAAAAAATTTAGCTAAAGAAATAAAATACCTAAATCTATATAAAACTATAAAACATTGATGAGGGAAATCAAAGATGACACAAATAGATGGAAAAATATACTATGTTCATGGATTGGAAGAATCAATGTACTGAAAATGAGTATATTACCCAGAGCAATCTATAGATTCAATGCAATCCCTATCGAGCTACAACAGCATTTTTCAGAGAACTAGAGCAAATATTTCACAATTTGTATGAAAACACACAAAAAAAACCTTGAATAGCCAAAGCAGTCTTGAGAAAAAAGAATGGAACTGGAGGAATCAAACTTCCTGACTTCAGACTATACTAAAAAGCTACAGTAATCAAGACAGTATGGTACGGCCACAAAGACAGAAATTTAGATTAATGGAAAAAAATAGAAAGCCCAGAGATAAATCCACATACCTACTGACACCTTATCTTTGACAAAGGAGGCAAAAATAGACAATGGAGAAAAAAAAAAATCTCTTTAACAAATGGTTCTGGGAAAACTGGTCAACTACCTGTAAAAGAATGAAATGAGAACACTTTCTAACAACATACACAAAAATAAACTCAAAATGGATTAAAGATCTAAATGTAAGACGAGAAATTATAAAACTCTTAGAGGAAAACATAGGTAGAACACTCTCTGACATAAATCACAGAAAGATCCTCTATGACCCACCTCCCACAGTAATGGAAATTTAAAAGATAAATAAATGGGACTTCAGTTCAGCTCAGTTCAGTTGCTCAGTCATGTCCAACTCTTTGCAACCCCATGGACTGCAGCATACCAGGCTTCCTTGTCCATCACCAACTCCCAGAGTTTGCTCAAACTCATTTCCATTACGTCAGTGATGCCATCCAACCATCTCATCCTCTGTCCTCCCCTTCTCCTCTTGCTTTCAATCTTTCCCAGCATCAGGGTCTTTCCAATGAGTCAGTTCTTTGTACCAGGTGGCCAAAGTATTAGAGCTTCAGCATCAGTCCTACCAATGAATTTTCAGGACTGATTTCCTTTAGGATTGACTGGCTGGATCTCCTTGCAGTCCAAGGGATTCTCAAGAGTCTTCTCCATTGATTCTTCAGTGCTAAGCTTTCTTTATGGGCAAGCCTTACATCCATACATGACTACTGGAAAAACCATAGCTTTCACTATATGGACTTTTGTTGGCAAAGTAATGTCTCTACTTTTTAATATGCTATCTAGGTTGGTCATAGTTTTTCTTCCAAGGAGCAAGCATTTTGTAATTTCATGGCTGCAGTCACCGTCTACAGTGACTTTGGGGCCCAAGAAAATAAGATCTGCCACAAATAGATGTTTCCCCATCTATTTCCCATGAAGTGATGGGACCAGATGCCATGATCTTAGTTTTATGAATGCTGAGTTTTAAGCTTTTCACTCTCCTCTTTCACTTTCATCAGGAGGCTCTTCAGTTGCTCTTCACTTTCTGCCATAAGGGTGGTATCATTTGCATATCTGTGGTTATTAATATTTCTCCCTGAAATCTTGATTCCAGTTTACGCTTCATCCAACCCTCCATTCTGCATGATGTACTCTGCATATAAGTTAAATAAGCAGGGTGATGATATATAGCCTTGACCTACTCCTTTCACAATTTGGAATCAGTCCATTGTTACATGTCTGGTTTTAGCTGTTGCTTCTTGACCTGCATACAGGTTTCTTAGAAGGCAGATAAGATGGTCTAGTATTCCCATCTCATTAATAACTTTCCACAGCTTGTTGTGATCCATACAGTCAAAGGCTTTGACATAGTCAATGAAGCAGAAGTAGATGTTTTTCTGGGATCTCTTGCTTTTTCCACTATCCAATGGATGTTGGCAATTTGATCTCTTGTTTCTCTTTCTAAATCCACCTTGAACATCTCGGTTCACATACTGTTGAAGCCTGGCTTGGAGAATTTTGAACATTACTTTGCTAACATGTGAGATGAGTCCAATTGTGTGGTAGTTTGAGCATTCTTTGGCATTGCCTTTCTTTGGGACTGGAATGAAAACTCACCTTTTCCAGTCATGTGGCCACAGCTGAGTTTTCCAAATTTGCTGGCATATTGCATGGGACCTAGTTAAACTTAAATGTTTTTGCATAACGAAAGAAACTATAAGCAAGGTGAAAAGGTAGCCTTCAGAATGGGAGAAAATAATATCAAATGAAACAACTGACAAAGATTTCATCTCTAAAATATACAATTATCTCATGTAGCTCAATACTAAAAAATAAATGCCCCAATCAAAAAATGTGCCAAAAAATTAAACAGACATTTGTCCAAAGAAGACATAGAGATGGCTGACAAACACATGAAAGGATGCTCAACATCACGCATTATCAGCGAAATGCAAATCAAAACCACAATAAGGTACCATCTCACATTGGTCAGAATGGCTATCATCAAAAAGTCTACAAAATATAAATGCCACAAAGGGTGTGGAGAAAAGGGAACCCTCTTACACTGCTGGTGGGAATGCAAACTAGTACAGTCACTACGGAGAAGAGTGTAGAGGTTCCTTAAGAAGATAGAATAGAACTGCCATATGACCCAGCAATCCCACTGCTGGGCATACACACCTAGGAAACCAGAATCGAAAGAGACAGGTGTACCTCAATGTTCATTGCAGCACTGTTTACAATAGCTAGAACATGGAAGCAACCTAGATGTCCATCAGGAGACAAATGCTTAAGGAAGTTGTGGTACATATACACAATGGAATATTACTTAGCTATAAAAAATAACACGTTTGAGTCAGTTCTAATGAGGTGGATGAAACTGGAGCCTCTAATACAAAGTGAAGTAAGTCACAAAGAGAAACACCAATACAGTATATTAACACATATACATGGAATTTAGAAAGATGGTAATGACAACTCTATATGCAAGACAGCAAAAGAGACACAGATGTAAAGGGCAGACTTTTGGACTCTGTGGGAGAAGCGGAGGGTGGGATAATTTGAGAGAATAGCATTGAAACATGTATTTTTACCATAAGTAAAATAGATGACCAGTGCAAATTTGATACATGAAGCAGGGCACTCAAAGCTCATGCTCTGGGACAACCCAGAGGGATGGGGTGGGGAGGGAGGTGGGAGAGGGGTTCAAGATGTGGGACACATGTACACTCATGGCTGATTCACATCCATGTATGGCAAAAACTGCTACAATACTGTAAAGTAATTAGCCTCCAATTAAAATTAATTAATTAATTAAAAAGAAAAACAGCTTCTTTGGAAAAAAACTGTTGGAATTTTAGTCTATCTGATGGGGGAAATGGAATATTAACTTCTCTGAATCCAAAAGCTTACCTGTGAGAAATAGAACCATAGGAATAAAACCAGTGACATAATGGTGATATTTGCTAACCATAGTGGATTACAACTGATGTTTCACTAAACCACAAGTATTAGCTTTCCATTGCTGTGTAAGAAATTACCGCAAATCTTGCAGCTTACAACAACACACATTTTCTCTGTTTTCATGTCTGAGCATGAGCAAAAGCTTTGCTGAATCCTCTGTCAGAGGCTCACAAGGCTGCAACTAAGGTATCAGCCAAGCTAAATTATCAAGAAGAGACTTGACTGGGGAGTAATTCTGTTCTGTGATCATTCAGGTTGTTGGTCATGTTCAGTTCCGTGACCTGTGTGCTTAAAGGGCCTGGATTTTTTCTGGCTTCCATAGATCCCAGAGGCTGCCCATGGTTCCTAGAATCTGCCATGTCCTTGCCATGTGGACCCCCTGCAACATGGCCACAATCTTCATCAAGTCTCTAAGGACAGTCTATGAACTTAGGGATAGCCCAGTCTCCTTCTTAGGGGCTTCCACTTAAGTCAAGCCCACCCAGTGTGATCTCCATTTTAAATCACTCTAAGTCAGCTGATTTGGGACTTTAATTATATCTTCAGAATCCCCTCATCTTTTTCATATTCTACAACCAAGTCCTTAATTCTGCCCACCCTCCGGGGGTCAGGGAAGAATTATGGAAGATTTGGAAACAGAGGGTGGGGGACAGGGGGCCATCTAGAATTCCACCTACCACATCTATGTTCTACAGTTTTGTATAAGAATACAAAGTGTCTTACTGTTTAGAGGAACTAAGCAAGAACTAAGCAGAGTAGCAAAGGGTGACCAATTCAAATCAGCAGGTAGCTTGTAAGTTTCACGCCAAATTCCATCCCTGATGGGTTAACTATGTAGCTTAATTCCACAGGTATCCTACTGCAGACATGTCACATGTCATAGGATCAAGAGCTGTGACTACATGACAAAGTCCCAGTACAATGTGTACACAGTTTCACTAGAATGTGTGTGTGTCTACTGTCTATGTGCTTAAGAGGCTAGGTAGATAGAGTGCACATTTGGAGTCCTGACATTGTCAGTGTGAACATCCTTTCCACTAAACAGTCCTGCCTTAGGAAGTCTCAGCTGCATTACCCATAAAGGGGAGGGGACAGTCCCTCCACCTCTGTGCTATTAGGGTAAGACAGTGTGAATGACGGCAGTACTGGTTAAGGCTACAGACTCTGGAACCAGGAAGTGATATCTGGCTCTTATGAGCTATATGACCATGCGTGAACTATACAACTTCTCAAGACCTTGATGTTCACTTCTGTTTTATAACATTAATAATGGCTTCTGATTCATAGTATTGCTGAAATGCCACATACAGTGCAGAGTGTATAGATATGAATTGCACAATAAATGTTAGCTCCTATATTTTTAATATATACAAAATGCTTGGTATAGTAATTTTTAAAGAAATATTAATTGAGCATCTAATCTATTCAGGGCACTGTTTTAGGAGTAGAGATAAAGCAGTTAATAATAAAGAAATGCCCACTTTCCTGATCCTACATGTTCATACAGAGAGTATAGATATTATTACTACTATTTTTTTTAAACTGTGTCCTCTGCTACATGCTATACCATAAAAGATAGAGGCTTGGTACCTCATTACTGTGCAACCTTAGTGTCTAGTGTTTTGAACACATTCATCCAAATTTCATATGAATGAAAAAATTAAAAAAAAAAAAACACAAGATAAAGACCATGCTTTCAAAAATGTTTACATTTCAGAAGGAAGTGCAGACACTAACTGGAATAAATTCAGGAATTAAATAATTGTCAACTAACTTTCTGTCTTTTCCAGGGACACACATTTTAGAATGTATGTGCTTGTTAGTTTATGAATAGAAAATCAAATTCATAAGAAGGAAAAGAAATAAGCATGTTAATCACATAAACTAATAGTCACTGCGATTGAAGATCATCTTGTAATTTTCTGGTAATAAGGGAAAGAACAAAAAACATGATGGGCTGACTAATACATCTTTTTCGATAGAAGGATGTTTACTATTCTTGCAGAGAATCAGCTTATCCCCTGGTGCCACCCACAATTATCCTAGATTCATACTGTTAGAATTAAACACTATCTATATACAGGCTTCTTTCACACTATTTCCTGGGACAATGAGCAGTGGAACATTATAAGATGGATAGAACCATTATCATCTGATAAAACCCACCTATTATAATAATGTTGATGATACAGAAGATGATGATGATGATGGTGTATTCATCATTTACTGAACACTCACTTAGTGCCAACTCCTCCTCTAAGTTCTTTGTATATTTTCTCATTTAATCCTTGCAACAATCCTGGGAGACAGTTGCTTTTATTACTTGAATTTAAAAGTTAGGAACTGAGGCACAGGTGATTAGAAAACTTGCCAAAGTTCACACAGACAGAATACGACACCAGCAAAGTCACTCCACACCAACTGTGCTTGACTTTGCAATTCATAGGTCCTCTCTTTTTGAGAGACCTTCAGAAAGCATGGGCAAAAATTTCTTTGATGTTGCAAATCAAAATAACCATATTCTCCCCAAATTTAAAACCATCAGAACTTTAACCATTAATTTCCAGGCAATTTTTCTAGAATCCATTCTTGCTCCACAGTTCTTAGAAAGTTATATTTTCCTTTACAGTTACTAGAAAGTTTATAGTTAAAATTTTACAGTTATTAAAAAGTTAAGTTCCCAGATGTTAACAATTGCACTCCTGATTCTGAAGCCTGAGGTTTTCTCTCTTGATCAACTAACATTGTGTAAAAAAAAGGAGAGTATGTTGCAAGGAATTTACTTCCTATTGTAACTGTCCTCCAGAAAGTTAATTGTGTTAATAAACCTCTCTGGGTCTAATTAGAAGTTTGGTTAACCTCAGCTGACTGTACCCATGATGCTGAATCCATTCATTCCAGGAAACTGGTTCTAGCCAGGGCTGGTGAACGGATCCCATGTGTGATGAGAAAAGCCTGCAGATGTCACAGGCAAGGGGAGTCACAGTGCACACCCCTGCAGACACTCTAGGGAGAAATCAGTCAGAAATGGTGGGTTCAGTACTAAATTTAACCCAAGACAGGAAGTAGTTTCCATGCCAGCTGAATTTTTGTGCCTCTGTGCTGTGAATTTCGGAGAAGGCAATGGCACCCCACTCCAGCACTCTTGCCTGGGAAATCCCATGGACGGAGGAGCCTGGTAGGCTATAGTCCATGGGGTCACTAAGAGTCAGACACGATTGAGCAACTTCACTTTCACTTTTCACTTCCATGCATTGGAGAAGGAAATGGCAACCCACTCCAGTGTTCTTGCCTGGAGAATCCCAGGGACAGAGGAGACTGGTGGGCTGCCATCTATGGGGTCGCACAGAGTTGGACACAATTGATGCGACTTAGCAGCAGCAGCTGTGAATTTAGGAGGCCAAGTGATTATCTTTCCTCCTTTTTCTACTGAGAGCTAGGCGCCATCCATCACAAGTTTAATGTTGGCAGCTTCAAATGACACTTCTGGGTTCCTGTCTCTTTGATCATGCAGGAAAGAGATTCTTAGAAAAGAAGCAAACATGGAATTGAAAGAAAATAGGATTTTTAAAAGACTACCATTAACCACAACCCCTAATCATCTGACAGTGAAAGTCACTTCTGAATTTTAGCATACGCTACAGACTGATTTGTGACTCCCCCAAGTCACACATTGAAGGCCTAAGCGCCAGCGTGATGATAAACAGGGAATTAATGAAAATCAAATGAATATAAGAGTGCAGTATCGGGGCTGTTGGACTAGTGATCCTACATGAAGAGACACCAGAGAAGGCCCTCTTTGTCTCTCTGTACTCACAAGGCACACACAGGAGATGGTAGCCATCTGCCAGTCAAGGTAAGGAGCCTGTAAATGAGCCTCACCTTGCTGGCACCTTGAATTTGGATTTCCCAGCCTCCAGAATATGAGAAATGAATCTCTGGTTTTAAATCATCCATCCTTTGGTATTTTGTTTTGGCAGCCCAAGCAGACTAATTACAGCATCCTATCCCTTTCAAATCAAACTGTTAAATTAAACTTCATCTAAGAATTTGTTCTTTGCAAAACCTTCAGATGAAAATTTGAACTCCAAAGTAAACTTTACTGATGACACTGTTATCAGGAGATCTTCATACCATTGTGCAGAATGTGCCGACATGGACAAAAACCCAGAAAGGGGACATCGTAAAGAACACTGAAGCCCTCCCCACACTGCACATGCCAAATAAAGGTCTGAAGTCCACCACTTAAAATTTGGAAATTCTACAATCCCTGGAAACCACAAATATGGCCGAGAGTTTGCAGTAAATTCATTTGGTGGCAAAACTTATCAAAAAAGAATGAAAAACAATTTATGGTACTTAAAAATCACACTTGGATCCATACATCTGTTGCATTTGGTTGGAAAGAATTTTTATTTTTTTTCCTCCCTCTCCATCTGCCTTTTCGCTGTTTCTTTTTAGAAAAGTAAAAAGCAGTGACATTCCGACTCAGGCAAACATTCTTCTAGTATAGCATTCTGATGATGATCATAACTCACTGTTCAAGTCTATCCGATGACAGTGAAAATAGCCTAATGATAGGAATTTTAGAGGTTTTTTTATTCACATTAAAGAACTTAAACATTTGGAAGAATGCTTCAAACTGAGTAGGTTTTTTGATTGGTTTTCTTTTCTACCTCGTTTGGAACACAGCAATCCCACTGCTGGGCATACACACCGAGGAAACCAGAATTGAAAGAGACACGTGTACCCCAATGTTCATCACAGCACTGTTTATAATAGCCAGGACATGGAAGCAACCTAGATGTCCATCAGCAGATGAATGGATAAGAAAGCTGTGGTACATTATATATTCACTTTAATTGCTTTTAAAATATAAATACACTACTACCTTCACCATTTAGTAGATAATGAAGATTCCAAAGATCATATAAAACATTCAGTTTAGAGAGCCACAATTCCAAGTTTGGCATCACCTACCTCTAATGTAGGTATTTTACCTCAAAATAGGCAAGGATGCCAATTAAACATTGAAGAAGATTCAAAAAGAAATCCATATATGTATGAGAGATTAATTTATGACAAGCTATAAACCAGTGAAGAAATACTAGTCCATAAGAATAAAGGGATGCAAACAATGGTCTATAGTAATTAAAAGAGGGATTGATTACTAATCATACCAGCCAAAATCCTAGGTAGATTGAATTCTTCAAACTTAATGATATTGTTCTAAGGAAATTTTTCTTACCAACCCTAAAGTAACACAGAAATAGCATAAATAATATGAAAATAAAATCAATAAATATATTCACAGCATATGTAACTATGAATATTAGAATCCAGAATACATAAATGTTAAATATACAAACATGACAAAAATATAGCATATATGAATAAGCAATCCATCTCACTAATAAGAAAGTGACATACTATGCGACATGCATTAAAATGACTATTTTTAAAAATCTGACAATTTTAACTTCAGCTTATTCTAATTCTAATTATTCTTATTTTAAGAAATAATGGCAGTCATATGCTTCTAGTGAAAGCTTACACTGAAATGCAATTTAGTAATATCTAGTTAAGGATAATCTGTTACACAGGAATGTCATGTGCAGCTATGCATGTTAGAAATAATCTTTCTCCTGTCAAAAAGGAGGTATACCTAACTGTTCATAGCTTCACAGTTAGGCACAGCAAAAATTTAAAAGTAGCATTGATGCTCAGTCACTCAGTTGTGTCTGACTCTGCAACTCTGCTGACTGTAGCCTGCCAGCCTTCTCTGCTCATGGAATTTTCCAGGCAAGAATACTGGAGTGGGGTGCCATTTCGGAAAAATAAATTGATAGATAAAAATAAATTATAATTGCATTCATTTAAAATGAATGAAATAGAGCCACATATATCCATGTGGAGTCAAACCATTCTATTTTGCCAAAATTTTTAAGAAAGATGGTAACGATAGCCCTGTATGTGAGACAGCAAAAGAGACACAGATGTATAGAACAGTCTTTTGGACTCTGTGGAAGAGGGAGAGGGTGGGATGATTTGGGAGAATGGCATTGAAAAATGTATATCATATATGAAATGAATCGCCAGTCCAGGTTCAATGCATGATACTGGATGCTTGGGGTTGGTGCACTGAAATGACCCAGAGGGATAGATGGGGAGGGAGGAGGGAGAGGGGTTCAGGATGGGGAACATGTGTATATCTGTGGCGGATTCATGTTGATGTATGGCAAAACCAATACAATATTGTAAAGTAATTAACCTCCAATTAAATAAATTTATATTAAAATATATATATATATAAGCTTAATGTTGAATAAAACAATACATATTAAATCAATACACAATTATATAAACTGACTTAAAATTCAACCTTCAAAAAACTAAGATCATGGCATCCAGTCCCATCTTTTCATGACAAATAGATGAGGAAACAATGGAAACAGAGACAGACTATTTTCTTGGGCTCCAAAATCACTGCAAATGGTAACTGAAGCAATGAAATTGAGACATTTGCTTTTTGAAAGAAAAGCTATGACAAACCTAGATAGCACACTAAAAAGCAGACATTACTGACAAAGGTCTGTCTAGTCAAAGATATAATTTTTCCAGTAGTCATATATGGATGCGAGAGTTGTACCATAAAGAAGGCGGAGCACCAAAAAGTTGATACTTTTGATCTGTGGTGTTGGAAGAGACGCCACATGAGAGTCTCTTGGACTGCAAGGAGATTCAAACAGTCGATCCTAAAGGAAATCAGTCCTGAATATTCATTGAAAGGACTGATGTTGAAGCTGAAGTTCCAATACTTTGGCCACCTGATGCTAACAGCCAAGTCATTTTAAAAGAGTCCGATGCTAGAAAAGATTGAGGGTAGGAGGAGAAGGGGATGACAGAGGATAAGATGGTTGGATGGCATCACCAAATCAAAGGGTGTGGGTTTGAGTAAACTCAGGAAATAGTGAAGGGCAGGGAAGCCTGGTGTGCTGCAGTTCATGGTGTTGCAAAGAGGTGGACAAAACTGAGAAACTAAACAACAACAATCAATAAACAATGAGAAATTGTGGGAAAATATTTCCCCCTAATTGCCATTTTCTCATCTTTCTTTTGATGAAAAAGTAAAATAGAAATTTCCCTCATCAGCACTGCTATAGTTCTATTAGCTTAGTTTTTGAAAAGTAAATTCTTACATCAGAGTCAGTTTGAGTCCTAACATCCTTGGTGACCTAATGCTCTCAGTTAGTGTCATCAAACATGTTACCTGCAACTTGCATTCTCAGCCCAGGTCTGTGTCCATTCTGTTTCCTGGCAAGGTGGTCCCGAGGTTACTGTGCACAGGTGCACCAGCTCAGCCTGCTCTAGCCACGTGCCCAGTTTTCCTGAGAAGCATAATCTCAGCCTTAAAAGCGATCTGGGAGAACCTCCTGTTTCCTTTGCCTCTAACTATGTCTGGTTTTCAAATCAACTTCAGCCTGATCACCTCTACCCTCTCTGCTTTAGAAATTCTTCCATCTTGAACCCAACTTTGCTCTTTTGCAAATTTAACTGAAAACACATTGCACATTTTCTGCTTCTCTCATGGACTTACATTCTAGTTTAGACCTGTCTTCAGATTCACACTTTTAATTGCCCAATCATAAAGTAAATAGTCCTTGGCTTTACTCTAGGTTTCAGACTCTCAGCCCTCATCAAATGCTTCCAGTTTCTCAGTCTGATCTGTGCTTCTGTTGTCCAATCTTGAACTCTAACAACCAATTACTGTGGCTAATGCAGATACATGTTCAAATTCAGGCCCTGACAAAAGCAACAAAGAGACTAAAGTTAACTTACTTTTTAAGCCACAGACATCAATTCACCTTTATAAGTGATTAAAGGTTCACCCATAAATGTAGTAAAACATAATACCTAATCAGTTCAGTTCAGTCGCTCAGTCATGTCTGACTCCTTGTGACCCCATGGACTGCAGCACATAAGGCCTCCCTGTCCATCAACAACTCCTGGAGCTTGCTCAAACCCATGTTCAAGTTGGTGATACCATCCAATCATCTCATCCTCTGTCGTCCACTTCTCCTCCTGCCTTCAATCTTTCCCAGTATCAGGGTCTTTTCCAGTGAATCAGTTCTTCACATCAAGTGGCCAAAGTATTGGAATTTCAGCTTCAACATCAGTCGTTCCAATGAATAATCAGGACTGATTTCCTTTAAGATGGACTGGTTGGATCCTCTTGATGTCCAAGGGACTCTCAAGAGTCTTCTCCAACACCACAGTTCAAAAGCATCAATTCTTCGGTGCTCAGATTTCTTATAGTCTAAATCTCACATCCATACATGACTACTGGAAAATCCATAGCCTTGACTAGAGAGACCTTTGTTGGCAAAGTAATGTCTCTACTTTTTAATATGATGTCTAGGTTGGTCATAGCTTTTCTTCCAAGGAGAAAGTGACTTTTAATTTTGTGGCTGCAGTCACCATCTGCAGTGATTTTGAAACCCCCCAAAAATAAAGTCTGTCACTGTTTCCATGGTTTCCCCATGTATTTGCCATGAGGAGATAGGACCAGATGCCATGATCTTAGATTTCTGAGTGTTGAGTTTGAAGCCAACTTTTTCACTCTCCTGTTTCACTTTCATCAAGAGGCTCTTTAGTTCTTCTTCGCTTTCTGCCATAATGGTGGTGTCATCTGCATATCTGAAGTTATTGATATTTCTCCCAGCAATCTTGATCCAGATTCCAGCTTGTGCTTCATCCATCCCAGTGTTTCTTATGATGTACTCTGCATAGTTAAACAGCAGGGTGACAATATACAGCCTTGACATAGTCCTTTTCCAATTTGGAACCAGTCTGTTGTTCCATGTCCAGTACTAACTGTTGCTTCTTAACATGAATACAGATTTCTCAGAAGGCAGGGAAGGTGGTCTTGTATTCCCATCACTTTAAGAATTTTCCACAGTTTGTTGTGAACCACACACTCAAAGGCTTTGGCATAGTCAATAAAGCAGAAGTTGATGCTTTTCTGAAATTCTCTTGATTTTTTGATGTTGGCAATTTGATCTCTGGTTCCTCTGCCTTTTCTAAATCCAGCTTGAACATCTGGGAAATTCATGGTTCATGTACTGTTGAAACCTGGCATGGAGAATTTTGAGTATTACTTTGTTAACATGTAAGATGAGTGCAGTTGTGAGGTAGTTTGAACATTCTTTGGCATTGCCTTTCTTTGGGAATGGAATGAAAACTGACCTTTTCCAGTCCTGTGGCCACTGCTGAGTTTTCCAAATTTGCTGGCAGATTGAGTGCAGCACTTTCACAGCATCATCTTTTAGGATTTGAAATAGCTTTCCTGGAATTCTATCACTGCCACTAGCTCTTCATAGTGATGCCTCCTAAGGCCCATTTGACTTCACATTCCAGGATGTCTGGCTCTAGGTGAGTGATCATACCATCATGGATATCTGGGTCATAAAGATCTTTTTTTGTATGGTTTTGTGTATTCTTGCCACCTCTTCTTAATATCTTCTGCTTCTGTTAGGTCCATATCATTTCTGTCCTTTATTGAGCCCATCTTTGCATGAAATGTTCCCTTGGTATCTCTAATTTTCTTGAACATATCTCTAGTCTTTCCTATTCTACTATTTTCTTCTATTTATTTGCATTTATCATTGAGGAAGGCTTTCTTATCTCTCCTTGCTGTTCTTTAGAACTCTGCATTCAGATGGGTATATCTTTCCTTTTCTCCTTTGCTGTTAGCTTCTCTTCTTTTCTCAGATGTTTGTAAGGCCTCCTCAGACAAACATTTTGCCTTTTTCCATTTCTTTTTCTTGGGGATGGTCTTGATCACTGCCTCCTACACGATGCTGAACCTACATCCATAGTTCTTCAGGTACTCTATCAGATCTAAACCTTTGAATCTATTTGTCACTTCGACTGTATAATCTTAGGGGATTTGATTTAGGTCACATCTGAATGGTCTAGTGATTTTCCCTCCTTTCTTCAATTTAAGTCTGAATTTGGCAAAAAGCTGTTCATGATCTGAGCCACAGTCAGCTCCTGGTCTTCTTTTTGCTAACTGCATAGAGCTTCTCTATCTTTGGCTCAAAGAATATAATCAATTTGATTTTGATACTGACCATCTGGTGACATCTATGTGTAGAGTCATTTCTTGTGTTCTTGAGAGAGGGTGTTTGCTATGACCAGTGCGCTCTCTTGGCAAAACTCTGTTAGACTTTGACCTGCTTCGTTTTGTACTCCAAGGCCAAATTTGCCTATTACTCCAGGTAGCTCTTGAGTTCCTACTTTTACATTCCAGTCCCCTATAATGAAAATGATATCTTTTTTTAGGTGTTTGTTCTAGAAGGTCTTGTAGGTCTTCATAGAACCATTGAAGTTCAGGTTCTTCAGCATTACTGGTTGGGCCATAGACTTGGATGACTGTGATATTGAATGGTTTGCCTTGGAAATGAATAGAGATCTGTTGCTTTTGAGACTGCATCCAAGTACTGCATTTAGGACTCTTTTGTTGAATATGATGGCTATTCCATTTCTTCTATGTGTTTCTTGCCCACAGTAGTAGATATAATGGCTATCTGAGTTAACTTCACCCATTCCAGTCCATTTAGTATTTATTAGGTATTATAGTGAAGTCAGTCAGTCGTGTCTGACTCTTTGTGACCCCATGGACAGTAGCCAACCAGGCTCCTCCATCCATGGGATTCTCCAGGCAAGAGTACTGGAGTGGATTGCCATTTCCTTCTCCAGGGGATCTTCCCCACCCAGGGATCGAACCCGGGTCTCCCGCTTTGTAAGCAGACGCTTTACCGTCTGAGCCATCAGGGAATGAGGTATTAGAATACCTAACAATCACAGGTTAAGAGGATTAGAGAGTAGAGGTTAAAAGGACTGTAGAAGAGATCCTCCCATTTTTAGTGTTCCTTCCTTTTACTTTAAAGAGCATCATTTAAAAATCTTCCTAACTGAGAAACACTGATGTTTGTCAGAGGTTTTATACTTTTCTGATCATCCCTCTCAGTCAAAATGCACATCATCACTCAGTACACTGATACATATAGATATATATGTACCTGAAACATACAGAAATTAGCACTTAACCTTATAAGCTGTGTTACACTGTGTTGTTTTCTACTATATTATACTCCATTGTATTCTATTTCATTTTTTAAAAGACAACCCTCACAATTGAAGTTATAACCCACAGATATGTCAGGATCTGAAAAGCCCTGACAGATAACCTCATTGTATGATCTTAGAGATGGATGGCACTGAAATCTATGATGCTACTTCAGAAAAGCTATAGGAAGTTTTCATACCTTGTCTTCATACCTTGAGCTATTTTGTGTAGTTATTAAAGAGTTTAGAAAATTAAAAAAAAATCCAAGACAGTTGTTCCTTCTCTGGAAATTAAAATTGAATGATTAAGTGACTGGGTAGCTACTCGATGTTACTAGCAAACTCCTAAAATGTTGAAGACAAGCAGGAAGGTATATCCAGACATCTCCTATCTGAAGCATGTTCCCAGGTCAGAGGAGGAAAGGACAGAAATGAGTAAAGTTGTTTACAACTTTGATCCACAGACAATGCTTGTATAGACACAGAACTCCTCTTTTCCTACTGGGTGTCACGTCCTGGAGGCTTTTATGAACGTTTCTCTTTTAGGAGCCACTGACGGCTGAATCAAAAATCTAACCCGGAGTACACAAATTCTTTATTAACTGCCACAGCACAGAATGAAAACTTTTTCCACTTTAATTCTAATATTTTTGAGAACTGTTTGACAAAGATGCCAAGCAAAATTCTAGATGGAAGTCAAAGAAGCTCCTAACTTCTGACACACTCCAATTCTCCATCACTTCTCAAAGACAGTGTGGATTGCCTGAGTCTGCAGTCACCCCTTTCACTAAGATTTCTGAACTCATCTTTAGTATTTAATGTGTCACACTTCCCTCTTCATAATGCTTAGTATGTCTTGGCAATTTAAGTGTTTGGGGAGGACAGAGAATACAAACCAGAGGTGAATAATCCTACTGCACATTCTACTGACACTACACATTTCTTTACTGTGAAATTTCTTTCTTTTTTTAAAAAATTTAAACATAGTCATAAAAACCTTTACCATTGACCTCAGATTTACTTTTGGAGACTCAGGCCATGAAAGCTTCAGCTGAGTATGTCCATCTGGGCCCACCTCTGGTCTTATTTTCTTGCCTCAGTTTTATTTCAACAGTTTTTTTCTCTTTTTTTGGAACCTGTTGCTTTTTTTGTCACTAGATTTTTTTTTTCAATTGAAGGATAATTGCTTTACAGTACTCTGTGATTTTCTGTCATATATCAACAAAAATCAACAAGAATTTCTTTGGAGAAATGTCTTTTTTTAGGTCTTTTTCCCACTTTTTGATTGGGCTATTTTTTTTCTTTTTTTTGGGAACTTGTTGCTTTTTTTGCCACTGTTTTTTTTTTTTTTTTAATTGAAGGATAATTACTTTACAAAATTCTGTGATTTTCTGTCATAAATCAACAAGAATCAGTATGTCTTCTTTGGAGAAATGTCTTTTTTTAGGTCTTTTTCCCACTTTTTGATT
>SJYT01027713.1:0-23968 GCA_006410635.1 Cephalophus harveyi | reverse complement strand
GCGAAGAGTTGACTCATTGGAAAAGACTCTGGTGCTGGGAGGGATTGGGGGCAGGAGGAGAAGGGGACGACCGAGGATGGGATGGCTGGATGGCATCACTGACTCGATGGATGTGAGTCTGAGTGATCTCCGAGGGATGGTGATGAACAGGGAGGCCTGGCGTGCTGCGATTCATGGGGTTGCAAAGAGTCGGACACGATTGAGCGACTGAACTGAACCGAACTGAACTGAACACTGGGAATCCGGGTGTATCCACTTTCTTGGTGTTTATTATTCTCTTGTGATTATAATCTTTTTTTCCACTTTGGGCACTTTCTCATCCTCATTATTTTCCTCTGTGTTCTGAACATCTCAGCCTATATGACAGTCTGAAGCTTAGATCTGTAAATGGGCTTACATTTAAATTCCATTTTCCTCATCATTTCTTTTTTGAGCTCAAATTTGGTGTGTGTATGTGTGTGTGTGTGTGTATATACATACACAAGCATGTGTGTGTAAGGAAACTAGTTAAATTCTTTGGTTTTCATGAATAGAGTGAAAATCAAATTGGATAAATTTCCTATTTTCTTAAATACCACTGGAAAGAAATAGAACTCTTTCTTCCTGAGTATTATGATTTATTTTAAGCCTTGTCCAGAAACTACTGAAAGTTAAAGTAGCACACCGCTCATGGCCTTGGTCCCCAGGGAAGAATGATCTCTGAGCTCTGTTTCGTTTTCTCCAATCATCCTTCCACATTTCAGGGGAAGAAATCACATTGTCACCAAGCCTCTTGCTTTTCCAGAGAAGCAGTACTTTCCATGGTCTTTTCAACTTTGCATAAAAGCAAAATCTGCTGACAGTGGTGCCAGAAAAGTGTCACCATGAAATTCAAAGTGAAAGAGAGATGAGCTTAAGCAGGTTTCCCCACTGCTTGCTGGAAGATACCAGAAAAATGAGAAGGAAGTTTTAAAAACAGCACAGAAGGGCTCTCTCTTGAAAAACTTGCAGAAACTTTTTTTTTCCTAAACTTGTATAGTATAGACATAACACACCAGCTCAGTGGAATGGAAAGTCTAGAAATTAAGGGCTCAGCTCTTCTGGACATAGCTGCTGATGATGTGTAAGACTTTTGCATACATTGCTTAGAAGCTTTATATCCTTCCATTTCAGAGGCAAAGGATATGCAATGATGTTTCAAGGATGAAGATATAAGATTTCTTTAAAAAACAAAAAAGAAAAAGGGGTCAGTTCCAGATAAGGGACAGATGTATTTCCTTCTAGACCTGGTCCATGGCATCACCTGGGACCTTGTTAGAAATACAGAATCTCAGGTCTAGCCCGGACTTGTGGAAGCAGAAAGACCTTTTAAAAGGCTCTCCAGGGGATCTGGATGCATTTTGTAGCTTGAGTAGCTGGATACACTTTGTAGTTGCCTAGCTGACTAGATTGGGTCTCTGTGACTGTTGGTAAGTATAGAGGTGGAAGAGTTCTGCTAAACTAAACCATCTATGCTTAACTCAGGCTATTAAAAATGATATTGGTGAAGCTGGAAGACAGCCTAGAGGGTTAATGTATTCTTACCATAAAAATATTCAGAAATTCAGGTCAGAGGAGTCAAAAGGGAGATTTGGTCTTATATCAAATACTTTTTTTCCTAAAACATTCTACAAATGCTAAAAAGAGCCCCCTCCACCTCCTGTATTAAAACGATGCTGTCACAGTGAAAATCAGAGAGATTAAGTTCACCTCAACAAGATGATACATGTGTTATTGAACAAATATCTTGTTGTCTTTCAAACATAAGTGTGTTATCTGAGCTCCAAGGAAATAAATGTTTGAGTTCCTGATCTTTGACTCAAACTATAGGTCTTCACAACATATCCTGCCGTGCTGTAAAATCTTGCAGTTTATCTTTAACTCATAGCTGTGCAATCAACTCCATGCTCATTACTATGTTTGGTCGGTGTTTTGAGAGTAGGGGGATAAACCGCAGGCCAAGCAGGGTCAATAAGAAAATTGTAAGCTATAAGGAATGTGTCTAATTCCTGGATTGTGGGGTGACCCCTCTGTCCTCTTAGTAGGCAGAATCTTAGTAAAACACTAAACCTTTCTTTGCAAATCCTGGGTCTCAAGCTTTTGGGCCTGTGGTCTACATTTTCAAATTCAATTCATATACGTTCATTATATATTAATTGTGCTTATGATGTACAAAGTACTTTGGGAAGCTTCTAAAAGGTACACAGAGGAATGACCCTTGGAGTCTGAAGCCAAGCACAAAGATTAATGAAATATAGTACTTGCCAAATTTGAAGGTCAAAACTTTTCTGTTGTGAGATTAGCTTTACTGCCAATCATAATATAAACCACCTAATCTTAGATGACGTATTATCCTAAAGGGAAAAAAGGTAAATCTAGCATAACTAGATGCTATAATAAATGTCTTGGCTAAGCTTTTATGTATTCTGAAAAAACAGAAGTTTTTGTTTGTCTGGGACAAATAAAATCTTATTCTAAATAAGGATAAACACAATTTCTTCAGATTCTGGAATGAGCTACTACCACTGGAGATTCAGGGTTTGGCAATGGCATTTCCCTCTACCTGAAACACCCATTTCTTGGCTTTCCAAAATGTTGTCTCTTTCATTGATGCTTTCTTAATTCCATCAAAACAGACTCCTCAGCTTCAGGAGCTATTATCTCTAAGTACATGTGATAGGTCCATAATAATTTATTCACTATTGAAGAAAATGAGATTACAACTCAGAATTAACTTCTTTAAGAACTGGTTTGGTTTAAACTTTATTCACATATTCATTCATTCAATATGTTATTTAGCATTTACTATGTGTCAGGCATTGTTCTGGGCAGAGTTGTGGTGATAGGGGATGGGGGTGGTAGGTACAGCAATGAACAGTACAGACTGGATCATTATATCTTGAGCTCATGGAATAGCTGGGCGCATACCTGACAATAAACATGCAAAAAAATTCACAAAAAGATCATTTTAAACAGTGCAAAGTGCTGTTAAGAAAATAAAACTGGTGAAGATGAGAGATATGGTGGTTATAGTAGCTACTTTATTTGAGCCATTTTACTTACCTAACATATATAACCTTTGCTATGTGCTAGGATTACTCTTGCTCCTTGGAAGAAACGCTATAACAAACCTAGAGAGTGTGTTAAAAAGCAGAGATATCACTTTACCAACAAAGGTCCTATAGTCAAAGCTATAGTTTATCCAGTAGTCATGTATGGATGTGAGAGTTGGACCATAAAGAAAGCTGAGCACCAGAGAATTCTTGCTTGCGAATTGTGGTGCTGGAGAAGATTCCTGAGTCTCTTGGGCAACAAGGAGATCAAATCAGTCAATCCTAAAGGAAATCAACCCTGAACTGGAATTCATTGCAAGGACTGATGCTGAAGTGGAAACTCTAATACTTGGTCACCTGATGCAAAGAGCCAATTCACGGGAAAAGACCCTTATGATGGATGAGATTGACAGCAAGAGGAGACGGGGTGGCAGAGGATGAGATGGTTGGATGGTATCACTGATTCCCTGGGCATGAGTTTGAACAAACTCAGGGAGATAGTGAAGGACAGGGAAGCCTGACATACTAGAGTTCATGGGATCACAGACAGTTGGACACAACTTGGCCACTGAATAACAACAACAAGGACTACTCTAAGTTCTTTAAAAATATTAAATCATTCATTCTTAAAAATATGACTGCCATAAAATACATTTATCACTGCCATTTTATACATGAACTCTAACCCCTAGGCATGGTTTCCCTGGATATCTGGCACCCCACTTGGCCTGCCTATAACATTAACATAAACCAGCCTACACAACCCATGTGGCTATGCCCTGCAGTGAAATACTTTCCCTATACCAAGTAATGGGAATTACCAAATGCACATTTTCAAGGGAAAAATGCATTGCTGCATCTAATATCAACTGCATTTAAATTTCATAAGACAAAATCTTTTATTTTTTTATTGAAGAGTAATTAAAATGTAATAAAATATATAGGTCTTAAGTGAAAAAATTACCAAATCTGACAAATACATATACACATGGATCATCTATCAAGATACCATTTCCATCATCCAAAAAAAGTCCATTCTGTCCCGTCTCAATCAACTGTATCCATTTTAGTTGCTTCTGCTGATGTTTTGCATCCAAACAGTGTTTAGATTTCTCATCAATGTTTCACCTGCCAGTACAAGCCAATAATCTATATTTGAAAGTTACAATATTCATTGCAATTTTCAAAAGCAAGCTGAAATTCTGTATTTCTTGCCCTTTTTTGTGTATATCAGTCAGTTCAGTTGCTCAGTTGTGTCCAATTCTTTGCAAGCCCATGGACAGCAGCACTCCAGGCATCCCGTTCCATCACCACTCCCAGAGCCTACTTAAACTCATGTCCATAGAGTCAGGGAGGCCATCCAACCATCTCATCCGCTGTCGTCTCTTTCTCCTGCCTTCAATCTTTTCTAGCATCAGAGTCCTTTCCAATGAGTCAGTTCTTCGCATCAAGTGGCCAAAGTATTGGAGTTTCAGCTTCAGCATCATTCCTTTCAATGAATATTCAGGACTTACTTCCTTTAGGATGGACTGGTTGGATCTCCTTGTAGTCCAAGGGACTCTCAAGAGTCTTCTACAATACCACAGTTCAAAAGCATCAATTCTTCAGCCCTCAGCTTTCTTTATAGTTCAACTCTCACATCCACACATAACTCCTGGAAAAACCATAGCTTTGACTAGATGGACCTTTGTTGTCAAAATAATGTCTCTGCTTTTTAATATGCTGTCTAGGTTGGTCATAGCTTTTCTTCCAAGTGGCAAAAGTCTTTTAATTTCATGGCTGCAGTCACCATCTGCAGTGATTTTGGGGCCCCCAAAATAAAGTCTGTCACTGTTTTCATTGTTTCCCCATCTATTTGCCATGAGGTGATGGGACCAGAAGCTATTATCTTAGTTTTCTGAATGTTCAGTTTGAAGCCAACTTTTTCACTCTCCTTTCACTGTCATCAAAAGACTCTTTAGTCTTCCCTTCCTGCCATAAGGGTGGTGTCATCTGCATATCTGAGGTTATTGATATTTCTCCCGGCAATCTTGATTACAGTATGAGCTACATCCAGCCTGGCATTCTGCACAATGATCTGCAAATAAGTTAAATTAGCAGGGTGACAATATACATCCTTGACATACTCCTCTTCTGATTTAGAAACAGTCTGTTGTTCCATGTCCAATTCTAACTGTTTGTGCCTGACCTGCATACAGATTTATCAGAAGGCAGGGAAGGCGATCTGGTATTCCCATCACTTCAAGAATTTTCCACAGTTTCTTGTGATTCACACAGTCAAGGGCTTTGGCATAGTCAATAAAACAGAAGTAGATGTTTTACTGGAACACTGTTGCTTTTACGATGATCTAACAAATGTTGGCAATTTGATCTCTCTTCCTCTGCCTTTTCTAAATTCATCTTGAACATCTGGAAGTACACCATTCACATACTGCTGAAGCTTGGCTTGGAGAATTTTGAGCATCACTTTACTAGCGTATGAGATGAGTGCAATTGTGTGGTAATATGAACATTCTTTGGCATTGCCTTTCTTTGAGAATGGAATGAAAACTGACCTTTTCCAGTCCTGTGGCCATTACTGAGCATTTTCACAGCCTCTTCTTTCAGGATGTGAAATAGCTCTGCTGGAATTCCATTACCTCCACTAGCTTTGTTCATAGTGATGCTTCCTAAGGCCCATTTGACTTCTCATTCCAGGATGTCTGGCTCTAAGTGAGTGATCATACCATCATGGTTATCTGGTTCATGAAGATCTTTTTTGTACAGTTCTTCTGTGTATTCTTGCCACCTCTTCTTAATATCTTCTGCTTCTGTTAGGTCCATACTATTTCTGTCCTTTATTGTGCTCATCTTTGCATGAAATGTTCCCTTGGTATCTCTAATTTTCTTGAAGAGATCTCTAGTCTTTTCCGTTCTATTGTTTTCCTCTATTTCTTTGTACTGATCACTGAGGGAGGCTTTCTTATCTCTCCTTGCTGTTCTTCGGAACTCTGTATTCAAATGGGCATATCTTTCCTTTTTTCCTTTGCCTTTCATGTCTTTTCTTTTCTCAGCTCTTTGCAAGGCCTCCTCAGACAGCCATTTTGCCTTTTTGAATTTCTTTTTCTTGGAGATGGTCTTGCTCACTGCCTCCTGTACAATGTCACAAACCTCCGTCCATAGTTCTCAGGCACTCTATCAGATCTAAACCCTTGAATCTATTTGTCACTTCCACTGTATATTCACAGGGATTTAGGTCATACCTGAATGGTCAAGTGATTTTCCATACTTTCTTCAAGTTAAGTCTGGATTTGGCAAAAAGGTGTTCATGATCTGAGGCACAGTCAGCTCCTGGTCTTGTTTTTGCTGATGGTATAGAGCTTTTCCATCTTTGGGTGCAAAGAATATAATCAGTCTGATTTTGGTATTGACCATCTGGTGATGTCCATGTGAAGAGTCTTCTGTGTAGTTTGAAAAGGGTGTTTGCGATGACCAGTGCGTTCTCTTGGCAAAACTCTGTTAGCCTTTGACTTTGAATTTTGTACTCCCGGGTCAAATTTGCCTGTTACTCCAGGTAGCTCTTGACTTCCTACTTTTGCATTCCAGTCCCCTATAATGAAAAGGACATCTTTTTTGTGTGTTAGTTCTAGAAGGTCTTGTAGGTCTTCATAGAACCATTCAACTTCAGCTTCTTCAGCATTACTGGTTGGGGCATAAACTTGTATTACTGTGATATTGAATTGTTTGCCTTGAAAACAAAAAGAGATGATTCTGTCGTTTTGGAGACTGCACCCAAGTACTGCATTTTGGAGTCTTTTCTTTACTATGATGGCTATTTCATTTCTCTTGAGGGATTCTTGCCCATAGTAGTATATATAATGGTCATCTGACTTAAATTCACCTGTTCCAGTCCATTTTATTTCACTGATTCCTAAAATATCAGTGTTCAATCTTGCCACCTCCTAAGTTGATTCATGGATCTAATTTTCCTGGTTCCTAGGGAATATTGCTCTTTAAAGCATCTTTACCTCCATCATGAGTCACATCAACCACTGGGTGTTGTTTTTGCTTTGGCTCCATCTCTTCATTCTTTCTGGTGTTATTTCTCTCTCTTTTTTTTTTTTTCTTTTTGTTTATTTATTTTTATTTTTAAAATGTTTATTTTTACTTTATTTTGCTTTACAATACTGTATTGGTTTTGCCATACATTGACATGAATCAGCCACGGGTGTACATGAGTTCCCAATCCTGAACCCCCTTCCCACCCCATATCATCTCTCTGGATCATCCCTGTGCACCAGCCCCTAGCATCCTGTATCCTGTATCGAACAAAGACTGGCGATTCGTTTCTTACATGATAGTATACATGTTTCAATGCCATTCTCCCAAATCATCCCACCCTCTCCCTCTCCCACAGAGTCCAAAAGTCCGTTCTATACATCTGTGTCTCTTTTGCTGTCTCACATACAGGGTTTTATTTCTCTACTCTTCTCCCATAACATATTGGGGCACCTACCAACCTGGGAAATTCATCTTTCAGTATCATATCTTTTTGCCATTTCATAATATTCATATTCATATCTTCTTTGGAAGTGTTAGTTGTGCTTTGATTTTGGTTCAATACATCTGTTTCCATACACTCCACCTGCTGACATGGTGCTTGGGCAAAGGCTTAGGCTCCATTGTCCGCTGTTTGTAATCTAGAGACTCATCATGCACAGCCCGCTGAACATGGAGCAGGTCTCTGAAGATGTGTCCTACCATCCTAAAATCTAAAGAGAAAGCACAGGCAGATACTATTTGGGTTCCATGCCTTCCCTGAAGTTCCCAAACTATTTAAAATCTGCACATGAAGTATTTTCTCAGCAGATCTCTAACTCATGGAGGTTCAGTTCAGTTCAGTCACTCAGTCGTGTCTGACTCTCTGCGACCCCATGAACTGCAGCACACCAGGCCTCTCTGTCCATTACCAACTGCTGGAGTTTACTAAAACTCATGTCCATTGAGTCGGTGATGCCATCCAACCATCTCATCCTCTGTCACACCCTTCTCCTCTGGCCTTCAATCTTTCCCAGCATCAGGGTCTTTTCAAATGAGTCAGTTCTTTGTATCAGGTGGCCAAAATATTGGAGTTTCAGCTTCAGCATCAGTCCTTCCAATGAACATCCAGGACTGATCTCCTTTAGATGGACTGATTGGATCTCCTTGCAGTTCAAGGGACTCTCAAGAGTCTTCTCCAACACCACAGTTCAAAAGCATCAATTCTTTGGTGCTCATCTTTCTTTATAGTCCAACTCTCACATCCATACATGACCACTGGAAAAACCATAGCCTTGAGTAGATGGACTTTTGTGGACAAAGTAATGTCTCTGCTTTTTAATATGCTGTCTAGGTTGGTCATAACTTTCCTTCCAAGGAGTAAGCAGCTTTTAATTTCATGGCTGCAATCACGATCTGCAGCGATTTTGGAGCCCCCAAATATAAAGTCAGCTACTGTTTCCACTGTTTCCCCATCTATTTGCCATGAAGTGATGGGACCAGAGGCCATGCTCATGGAAGTGAAGGTGGTAAATCAGAATGAAATAGGCCTGTGCTTCTCAATCTTGAATGTGCCTACGAACTATCTAAGGATCTTGTTAAAATGCAAAGTATCATGTGGATGTGTGGCTAAACCAATACAATATTGTAAAGTAAAAAATAATAATAATAATAATAAATAAATAAATAAAATGCAAAGTATCACTCGCCAGGTATGGGGCTGGGCCTGTGACTGAATTTCTAAAAAGTTCTGGGTGATGCTGTTGCTAGTAGTCCAAAGACCGCAAGTTGAGTGCTCAGGACAAATTTAAGGTCAGATTAAATAAACATTTACCAATGAGCCAAGTTCTAGGGCATAAAAGGGACTCTGTTAAAATAAATTTCGGGGTTGTTGGGTTAAATTTAAAATGGTTTCTTTAAGATAGGACTCACAGAACCCATAACATGCTAATGCAAATAGTTCCTTATGGTATATGAAGTGTTCCATGTTTATTAGATCAAGGAGCACTTTTTTTGAAGAGCCTCTGATAGGTCCACTGCCTATCCAGTAGGGTGAAGGGACCTTGTAGATCCTTCTGAACCTAAACTTCTATTATTTCTAAGGAAGCTCTCTCAAGGATTTGAGTATCTTGACAAAGTAACTACAACACAGAACTTCCCATTGTTTCATAGTCCTTATTTCTTTTTCTGCCTTTTTGAAATTACAGATTCCACAAACTTTCAGAGCGGGAAGGCTAAGATTCTACATTATTGGCAACTTAATGCCTAAAAACAAAGAAAAGTGGGTACCTAGAAACCTGTGTAACATATAACCTATGAAAGTAAATTATTGGCATCAATGAGCTTCACAAATAATGGTTAGCTTATAGGATTCATTTTTCCCACCTGGTAACAATGCTGTTCATTCCTCTCACTAGCTTAACTGGGAAACTGAGTCCTCTGTCATTTCTCTAAATAATGACTCTCCCTCAGTATGCCTCTTACTTGGGACATGATATTTGTCTGACAGCTAAGTTTTTAAATTTCTTTCAGAGTGTCAAACTGGTCTATCTTATTGACGTATTTAAAACACAAACAGACTTTAAAAATATGCACTTCTAGTAAACTTAAGAAATTCAGAATTGTGATGGCAAATTTCTCTTTCTGACTGGAATCTTTCCATTACTCTCACAGACACACTTGGATTTCTTAAGTACAGCCTTGCATTGTCTTATGACAGTCTTGTTTTAGCTACCTAAGTGCACTGATTTAATGTACAGGCTTTCAAAATTGTATTTACTGAAGGTAACATTAAAAAATGACTAAAACTATTCAGTAAACTCTGGTTACTCTAAGATTTCATATTTATATTTCAAATACTCCCAAACAAACCTGAGGGGGGTCACAGAATATTTAAAAATTATAAACTGGAGTCATGTCGCCTGCAAGGATCAGGGGCAGGAACAGGACATGCAGACCGGTGAAAGTGACCAGCTGGCAGCCCACTACCTGCAGCTCAGCCCTGCTCACTTGTTCTCATTGATCTAATTCAGGAACCTCTCTCATTTCCATTATTATCCATAAGGTAGATGTTATTATCCATTCTTTACAGGCAAGGAAATGAAGGGCATTTTCTGTTATGAAAATGTATATTTAAAAATGTCTTAGCAGTATCCTCAGAGCTCTCAAGAATCAGCTCCATTAATCAGAATTACTGCTGTGACCTTATTAAATAATGGAACTTCGACAGGCTCATTTCTAATATGCAAATACATTCATAATAATTTCAGATACAAACTGATGCTCACGTAGATATCCAAGGCCTACAAATCAAAGACAATGACAAACCTACCACAGTGTTAAGAGAATAGTTATCTCAGAATTTTCAAATGTTATAAGCAAACTGGATACACAAATATCTGAGTTACAAATAAACTGTACTTTTGAGCAAATAGTCCAATTTCCTACTATTACTTCCCTGTGAAATTACCCTAACAATCACTAACATTTTTGGATAGTTTTTATAAGGTAAGCACTGTCCCAGGCCTATTTAAGTCACATTTCTGAAAATACAAGCTTACTTAGTAAAAAGATGTTTCCCATGACAAACACAAAAGCTACAGAACGGTGTTACAGAAGCACAAACAGGCTCATGAAAAGGTAAACAAGATCACTGTTAGAGAAATACACTTCAAAACTGCAATGACATATGGTCTTACACTGATCAGAATGGCCATCATTGAAAAGTTTACAAACAATAAACGCTGGTGAGGGTGTGAAATTAAGGGAAACTTCTTACCCTGCTGGTGGGAATATAAACTGAGGATGCTACCACTGGAAACAGTACTGAGATTCCTTAAACAGCTGAAATAGAGTTATCATATGATCCAGCAATCCCACTCCTGGCATATATATGGAAAAGACGAAAAATCTAATTTGAAAAGATACATGCATCCCAACTTCATAGCAGCATTATTTACAATAGCCAAGACAAGGAAGCAACCTAAATGTGCAACAAGAGAGGAATGGATAAAGAAGATGTAGATATATACAATGAAATACTGTGCTGTGCTGTGCTTAGTTGCTCAGTCATGTCTGACTCTTTGTGACCCCATGGACTATAGGCTACAAGGCTCCTCTATCCATGGAGATTCTCCAGGCAAGAATACTAGTGTGGGTTACCATCCCTCCTCCAGGGGATCTTCCCAACCCAGTGATCTAACCCAGGTCTTCTGCACTGCAGGCAGATTCTTTACCACCTGAGCTATCAGGGAAGCCCACAATGGAGTATTATTACTCAGTCATGAAAAGAATGAAATAGTGCCATTTGCAGCTACATGGATGAACCTGTTTAACATCATATTTAACTTATATGCAGAGTACCTCATGAGAAATGCTGGACTGGATGAAACACAAGCTGGAATCAAGATTGCTGGGAGAAATATCAATAATCTCAGATATGCAGATGATACCACCCTTATGGCAGAAAGCAAAGAACTAAAGAGTCTCTTGATGAAAGTGAAAGAGGAGAGTGAAAAAGTTGGCTTAAAATTCAACTTTCAGAAAACTAAGATCATGGCATCTGGCCCTATCACTTCATGGCAAATAGAAGGGGAAACAGTGACAGACTTTATTTTTGGGGGCTCCAAAATCACTGCAGATCATGACTGCAGCCATGAAATTAAAAGACAATTGCTACTTGGAAGAAAAGTTATGATCAGCCTAGACAGCTTATTAAAAAGCAGAGACATTACTTTGACAACAAAGTCTAGTCAAAGCTATGGTTTTTCCAGTGGTCATGTATGGATGTGAGAGTTGGACTATAAAGAAAACTGAGCACTGAAAAATTGATGCTTTTGAACTGTAATATTGGAGAAGATTCTTGAGAGTCTCTTGGTCTGCAAGGAGATCCAACCAGTCCATCCTAAAGGAGATCAGTCCTGAATATTCATTGGAAGGACTGATGCTGAAGCTGAAACTCCAATACTTGGGCCACCTGATGAGAAGAACTGACTCATTGGAAAAGACCTTGATGTTGGGAAAGATTGAAGGAGGAAGGAGAAAGGGATGACAGAGGATGAGATGGTTGGATGGCATCACCGACTCAATGGACATGAATTTGAGTAAACTCCGGGAGTTGGTGATGGATGGGGAGGCTTGGTGTGCTGCAGTCCATGGGGTTGCAAAGTGTGGGACATAACTGAGAGACCGAATTGAACTGAACTGAACTAGATGAACCTAGACATTACCATACTAAGTAATTCAAACAAAAATGAATATTATATTATATCTCGTACATGTGGAATCAAAAAATGATACAAATTAAGTTATTTACAAAACAGAAATGGATTCACAGACATAGAAAGCAAACTTATAGTTACCAAATGGGTGAATAGGGGAGGCATAAATTAGGAGTTTGGGATTAACAGATACACATTACTATATATAAAATAGATAAACAACAAGGACCCATTGTACAGCACAGGGAACTATTTAATATATTCAATATCTTGTAATAATCTATAATGGAAAAGAATCTGAAAAAAGTATATATATGTGTGTGTGTATATATGTATATGTACATATACATATGCACATATATGTATGCAACAAAGTTATTCAGATACATATATGTATACATATTAATATACATATATACATGTATGTAACTGAATAACTTTGTTGCATATATAAACTAACACAACACTGTAAATCAACTGTAGTTCAACTTTAGAAAAAAGGAAAAAGTATTACAGAAGCTGGTAAACATTGTGTGAAGTTCAGAATAAGTGTTACAAATTTAATTTTATACACCAAAGACACATTAACTTTGATTTTAAAAGATTATATGAAAAAGCTTTCAAAACTTAGACATCATAAACAACCACTACTTACTATCATCAATGTCAATATTTTAACATCTTTAATTTTCCACATGATCAGTGATGCTTACATAAATAATAGTTGCAATAATCATGTGAAAATTACACTAATGAGCTTAACTGCAATTATCATGTGAAAATTATATTAGTGAGCTAATGGAAATATCTTAAAAGTATTTTATACTGATGGGGATTTTAAGGTTCATGGGACCCTTAGAAAGCTCAGTGTTGTTCCTTTCTCTCTGTGTAGGCAAGGTGGCTTATGGGATTTTGGGGAAACCCAAACCATTTCTTCCAGTCTCTCTCCAGAATGGCTAGGTTAAAAGAATCAGAATCATCAGTGTGTTTGACTCAACCCAGACATCAAAAATACTTAGTTATTGTATGAAAATTAGACTATAATTAGAGAAGAAGGTCACAAAGTAGTTATTCTTTTTCTAAAATGTAGATTTTTTTTTTCTCATTATAGCCTACTTTTTCAAAATCCAAAGATCATCTTTGAAAAAACAAAGAAAAAGAAAGAACAAAGAAAGCTTTCAGAAGGTGTTTCACTAAGAGACTGCCCTTCATCACTCAATACAAATTTCAACAAAATAAGAACTTACATATGCTCATTTCTAAGTTCTTTTTAGGGCATGTGAACAGAAGCTATGATCTACATGTTCTGAAGATATTCAATCCCAGAGTTTTTGACTTTGTAAGTGTCCCTGATCACGTGATGCTATAAGGCTTGGAGGCGGCCTGACGAGTGGGATGGAGGAAACAGATGCTAATGAAGCTGGCACAAGATCCAGGAGGCAGAGCCACTCAGAGTGACAGGGAAGCAGGGTTACTAGAGCAAATCCATCTCACAAAACTGTGGAAGCTGGTGAAGGGGTCCATGGAAGATTGGTGCTTCTGCACTTACTGGTGGGACCCACACGGCTGTACATCAGGCAACTTGGAAAGACAGATGGGAATGAAGCGGGAGACAGTGAGGGCAACCAGGAATCTATGTCTGACTCCCAGCACCTTCATCCTTATATTCAGTGGACCTACAGAAGACCCCAGCATCCCTCACGGGAACGCCGATGAGCTTCAGGCTTGAACTTGATGAAAAGGATCTACCCTGAGTTCAAGGATGGCAGGTTGCTGCCCACTTCAACTGGGCAACTGCAGACTAATGACACCCATGTATCATGCTCGTGGGCAGCTTGGCTTTCCTAGAGGTAGGTCTGCAGGCTATTTAAGCATGCCTCAGAACATCCTTCTAGAAGAACTATTATGCAAGAATAAAAATGGGCTTTTAGTATCTGATAAACTGGATTTTCTCTGCTAAGATTTTCTGCTCAGACATTCTGTCTTGTTCCAAAGTATGTGGGATTCCATTGAAAATAGAAATTAAATAACAAATCAATTAGAGAATCTAATTAGGCTGTATACAGTTTCATGGACACTTTTTATTTAGGTTTATTGCACTGAACTGAAATCATTTGTCAACCTGTAGGGTGAGCTCTTCTGTTCAGTGTTGCAGTTCTAGTTCAAGGACTCAACAAAAGTAAATAAATGGATGAACTCTTTAATGAATAACCCCCAAACACTGGTCTTATACAGGACACACACACACACACACAAACACTATTGAGACAATGACGTCCTATTGCCACGATCAAGTCCACCTTGCAAAAACGGTATGTGTCGTGAACCTGGTCCTTTCAGCTGCGGAAGAGGGCCCTGGATTGCAGCGCTCGAGTTCTACTCCTGGCACTCATGCTCCCCCTGGCCTGTTCAATTTTCCCTTTTCTGCCAAATAGTCTCCTTCAGTCAGGCTATCTACACACCGTCCTCTAAACCCAACGTAATCAAACCCAGCTCGGTTTGGATGATCCTCCTGGAAGTCTCTATATCTATTTCTAATTCTTCAAGCATCAGTTCAAACACTCCCATGTCCAGAAGAGTCCTTACTGAGGATGCTAAAAGACAGCTTTGGTGCTCCCCTGGGCTTTCTCACACACACATTCTCCCAGATATCCACAGAATCTCCTTCTGGTCCTACTCATGTGACTGTGGGTAAAATATATTCACTCAAAGGTTATGTTTCTTCTTCTTAGGGATATATTAATATCTTACCTCCCAAAGGGACAATACACTTAAAGGAAGTGAATGTTATCTTTGCATCCTTTGCAATTAGTATGACTACTTGTCCTGGGTTTTATTGCAGAGCCTTCAGAATTAAGTTTTATGTAGGAAAGTCAACATGATAATATATAACTAAATCTGATTTTATGCAATATTTTTAAATCTAAAAGACTTTTTTTCTATAAATACTTCTATAAATACTTTTCTATAAATACCTTATTTTCTCCCCATCCAGAACTTATTGTACTAGGAACTTATGCAAATGGCTTTCAGTAATTTTTGAGGTAAACATAAATGAAGGCACACAAGGAATAAAGAACTCCTTTACCATACCATGCATATCCATTCTCTTGATTCTGCAAGCATAATTCAAATACAATATCTTGAACTTAGAAGTAGCTAAACCACACACAGGCCAAATTGAACTTCAACCCAAATCATGCCTATGTTTTATGACATTCATTAGCATCGAGGTTCTTTTGTGTTCTCTGGAGGAGTAGGGAAAGAGATGGAAAGGGTTAGTCTCAGTAAAACAGAGATGACTGATGGTTATCTCAGATAACAGATATCTCAGATAACAGATAACACAGATATTGATGAGGAAGGGTACAGAAGAATAGTGACATTAAAACAGGGAATACTGTTGTATTCTGGGGCCCAGAGCAACGTACCTAAGCCAAATAATTCAAGACTAGGAGACCTAAGTGAGATTCAGCTGTCCTGGTTCTTAGTCCTCACTCCCCAGTAGCTCTCATTACCTTTCTCCAGGGTAACAGCCTATTACAGAAGCAATGTCCACTCTGGTCAAGACTCTGCAGGCCCCTCCCATCATCATCACTTAGGAAGCCACCAGAATCTGAGGCAGACAGTTCCCAGATATGCTGGCGTCTTCCTCCCTGGAACACCCACAGCCTCTCAGATGTCCCGAGAGGGACTGAACCCCAGCGACCCACATCTGTGACCCCGGCGCCAGTGCCCTGCACGGCCCTCCTTCCTGTCCCTGCTTTGCTCCCACCACTGCTCTCCCAGTGGTTCTCGGGATCACTGGCAAACAGACGTCCCCAAGTTCTTGTCTCAGAATCAGATTTAGGGAAGTCAAAGTAAGGCATATAGTAAGGGCTCACTCAGAGGATAAAGCGTCTGCCTGCAAAGCAGGAGACCCGGATTTGATCCCTGGGTTGGGAAGATCCCCTGGAGAAGGAAATGGCAACCCACTCCAGTATTCTTGCCTGGAGAATCCCATGGACAGAGGAGCCTGGCGGGCTACAGTCCACAGGGTCGCAAAGAGTCGGACATGACTGAGTGACTTCTCACACAAATACAATAAACTGTTTAACCAACATCATTCTCCAGTTCTAGCTCTTAGGACATTGTCTTACTTTGAATTTTTTAATGATAACTTTAAAATCTCAGTCCCAAGAATGAAACTGGTAACCTGTTTATCCCTCCCTGTCTTTCCCTTCACTTCAGAGAAATAAAGAACACACTCAGATTTAACTGAAGACGCTCAGTAAATATCAGACAGCACCTCCTAAGTAAGGACTTTGTGTTTCTCTCATAAATGGATGAATCAACGGATCATTCATGGGGGCACATTTTATTCATGTTTAAAGTAAGCAATTCCAGCACTATAATAGCTCACCCCTACAGCCTCACTCTTCTGTGGGTAAAACGAGCATATTCCTAATGTGTCTTAGCCCGTGGTAAAATAGAGAATAGAGTTTCTCTCTGAATGGGTGATTATAGCAAAGTGAAAATTGCTCCAGGGCAGGGCCTTTCAAGCTTTCATACTACTTGCCTTAGGATGTTGTTAAAATGCATATTCTGGATCAGTAGGACTGATTGGGAGTCAAGATTCTGCACTTCTAATAAGCTCCCAGATGTTGATACTTCTGATGCAAAGACCACACATTGAGCTGTAAAGCTGTAAACCTGTGCCTTCCCCTAAGGCAGCCACTAGCTACATGTGCTTATTTAAATTAGAAATTAAATAAATTAAAAATTCATTTTCCTCAGTCACATTAGTTATGTTTTCTAAATTTATTTATTTATTTTAATTGGAAGCTAATTCCTTTACAATATTGTAGTGGTTTTTGTCATACATTGCTATGAATCAACCACCGGTGTACATATGTCCCCCATCCTGAACCCCCCTCCCACCTCTCTCCCCATCCCAGCCCTCAGGGTCATCCCAGTGCACTGGTCCTGAGCACCCTGTCTCATGCATCAAACCTGGGCTGGCGATCTATTTCACATATGGCAACATACATGTTTCAATGCTATTCTCTCAAATCATCCCACAACATTAATTATGTTTTAAGTGTTCAATAGCCACATGAGGCTAAGTGGCTCTACCATACTAGAGAGCACAAACAGAGAACATTTCCAGGTGTGCAAAAAGTTCATTGAATTCATTACTTTTAACATTGGAGCGATGTTCTCAGATATCTTTTGCTTATCGTTCTTTTAATTTTTCTTTCCTACCTTCCCCACTCTCTACTCCCCTTCAGTTCTCTACACTGTGGAGTTTTTGTTCTTGCTTTTTACACTTTCATAAAAATTCTGCAATAGGGGACTCAGAGGCATTCTCTGAATACATTTTTTCTCAAAGAATTGGTTGAAACTCCACAGGCCATCCAAACAATGGACCCCACATAACTATCCTATTTCTAGTCTGTTTTTTAAGATTTAGTGAATGATATATTCAGTTAAACAGTTTGGGGCAAACACACTAAATTTGATATGGCTTAAATGTCCTCTTAGAATACTAACCACAGCAATAATCTTTCTCAGTTTTATTAACCAAAATACAATATTTGCACAAGTCATTCATGTCTTAGTGTCAAGACTGAGAAAATAAAGCACTTCTAATAAAAAAGGAAAGATTTCTGCCTTTGTCCTGATAGTGCTCTCTCAAACTACCTTTTCATAAAAATGATACTTGTAATAGACTCATACTGTAATTTATCTCTCTAAGCTGAAAATGCTTCAGAAATATACTTGTTTGTTTCTTGGTTAATCTGTTAATGTCTCAGAAAGTTAGGACTGGCTGTTGGATAACAGTTTTTCTAGAATATATAGATACATTGAATACATTTCTTCTCAAAGAATTGGTTGAAACTCCACAGGCCATCCAAACAATGGACCCCACATAACTATCCTATTTCTAGTCTGTTTTTTAAGATTTAGTGAATGATATATTCAGTTAAACAGTTTGGGGCAAACACACTAAATTTGATATGGCTTAAATGTCCTCTTAGAATACTAACCACAACAATAATCTTTCTCAGTTTTATTAACCAAAATACAATATTTGCACAAGTCATTCATGTCTTAGTGTCAAGACTGAGAAAATAAAGCACTTCTAATAAAAAAGGAAAGATTTCTGCCTTTGTCCTGATAGTGCTCTCTCAAACTACCTTTTCATAAAAATGATACTTGTAATAGACTCATACTGTAATTTATCTCTCTAAGCTGAAAATGCTTCAGAAATATACTTGTTTGTTTCTTGGTTAATCTGTTAATGTCTCAGAAAGTTAGGACTGGCTGTTGGATAACAGTTTTTCTAGAATATATAGATACACCCAAAGTTCAAATGCAGCATGAATTGCCTGATTATAATGAAAAGCACTTAGGTTTAGAAAACTACAGTAGATGGCAGAAGATGCTGTAGGCAACTCTTCTATGGAAGGGCTAGAAATGGCACCAGTTCAATCCTTCTAGCTCTTGAGTTCTAAAAAAAAAAAAAGAACATAATATTTCTGATCCCACAAATAGAGAAGGATCTAGAACTGCACTGTCTCCTGGTTGTCCTTAAACTTCATGGTCAAACAGCAGTGATGGGAACCTTCCAAAGTTAGTCCTTTCACATTTAGTTAGAGTACTTTGAAAGAGCCTGTGGAAAGTAGCAAGTAGGCATCAACTCAACTCCAAGATCTGGAGCAAATTCAGCAAAACACTCAGCCTGTTTCAACTGTTTTATAAACTTCCTGCACATTAATTACAAAGACTGGTAGTGGAAGCAGAACCTCATATTTTCAAAGGTCCTAATTTATTTATATTGACAACTTGAAAAAAAGAAAAACCCAGGCTGTTCACTGTTCTATGTTACTGCTGTTAAATTTTAACAGTTAAAACAAACTTGAGAGTATCTGCTTATAGTAAAGGTTTACTGTGGCAGTATACCCATCTTTGCCCAAGAGAGCAAAACAAGCAATCCTGTACCATTTTAAACAAGAGGGTAAGGCAAGAAAGAAATGGATAATATTACTGGTTACACAGTTGAAAATATGTAATATAAAATAAGCTTTGGATCAATTATTAGAAATCAAATTCACATATATATGTACATGATAGAAGTTTTCTAGAGAATCCAATGTACAAAAACAAAACAAGCTTCAGTGTTTACATGATTATCTTCAAAATTTGGTGAAATTCTTTAGGAAATAAACAATATTGGAGCTGGAATTTCCCCATGTGATTCAATACACTGGGTAAATTATCTGTTAAAATGTATATAGATCACTGTGGAAATTTTTTAAACTACCTAAATTTATTAAAAAAAAATCATTATGGCAAAACCCAAAAATAGGCGCTATTAACATGCCAGTGTATTTCTTCTATATTGGTTTTCTTTGAAAAGTTCATAAACATGTACATATATTTCATTATTTTAAATTAAGGGCAAACTAATGAGCTAAGTGGACTAGAACACAGATGCAGACAAGAACTATGATCTTTGTGTCAGGTGCTGTGCACATTCCTCATAGGTCTAACCACACGAACCTTCTGATGACTTTATAAGACAGGCACTGTGTTATCTCTGCTTTAAAGATGAGGAGGCAGAAGGTGTTAAATAATGGGCCTGTATTCTCCAAGGGAACATTTCATACAAAGATGGGCAAAATAAAGGCAGAAATGGCAAGGAACTAACAAAAGCAGAAGAGATTAAGATGAGGTGGCAATAATACACAGAACTATACAAAAAAGATCTTAATGACCTGGATAACCATGACGGTGTGGTCACTCACCTAAAGCCAGACATCCTGGAGTGCAAAGTCAGGTGGGCCTTAGGAAGCATTACTACAAATAAAGTTAGTTGAGGTGATGGAATTCCAGCAGAGCTATTTCAAATCCTAAAAGATGATGCTGTGAAAGTGTTGCACTCAATATGCCAGCAAATTTGGAAAACTCAGCAGTGGCCACAGGACTGGAAAAGGTCAGTTTTCATTCCAATCCAAGACAAAGGCAATGCCAAAGAATGCTCAAACTATTGCACAGTTCACTTCTGTTCAGTCACTCAGTAATGTCCAATTCTTTGCGACCCCATGGACTGCCACATGCCAGGCTTCCCTGTCCATCACCAACTCCTGGAGCTTGTTCAAACTCAGGTCCATTGAGTCAGTTATGCCATCCAATTATCTCATCCTCTGTCACCCCCTTCTCCTGCCTTCAATCTTTTCCACCATCAGGGCCTTTTCCAACGAGTCAGCTCTTCAGACGTAAGGTGGCCAAAGTATTGGAGTTTCAGCTTCAGCATCAGTCCCTCTGATGATTTCCTTTAGATTGGACTGGTTGGATCTCCTGGCAGTCCAAGGGACTGGGACTCTCGAGACTCTTCTCCAACACCACAGCTCAAAAGCATCAGTTCTTCAGTGCTCAGCTTCCCTTATGGTCCAACTCTCATATCCATACATGATTACTGGAAAAATCATACCTTTGACTAGATAGACCTTTGTTGGCAAAGTAATGTCTCTGCTTTTTAATATGCTGTGTAGGTTGGTCATAGCTTTTCTTCCAAGGAGCAAGTGTCTTTTAATTTCATGGCTGCAGTCACCCTCTGAAGTGATTTGGGAGCACCCGCAAATAAAGTCTGTCACTGTTCCACTGTTTCCTCATCTCTTTGCCAGGAAGTGATGGGACCAGATGCCAAGATCTTATTTTTCTGAATGTCTACTTTTAAGCTCATTTCACATGCTAGTAAGGTAATGCTCAAAGTCCTTTAAGCTAGGCTTTAGCAGTACGTGAATGAGAAATTCCAGACATACAAGATAGATTTAGAAAAGGCAGAGGAACCAGAGATCAAATTCCCAACATCTGTTGGATCATAGAAAAAGCAAGGGAATTCCAAAAATCATCCCACCACTGCTTCACAGACTATTATTATTTTCTTGGTCTCCAAAATCACTGCAGATGGTGACTGCAGCCATGAAATTAAAAGATACTTGCTTGCTCCTTGGAAGAAAAACTATGACAAGTATAGTGTATCAAAAAAACAGAGACATCACTTCACTAACAAAGATCCATGTAGTCAAAGCTATGGTTTCTCCAGCAGTCATGTACGGATGTGAGAGTTGAACCATAAAGAAAGCTGAGCGCTGAAGAATTGATGTTTTTGAACTGTGGTGTTGGAGAAGAGTCTTGAGAGTCTCTTGGACTGCAAGGAGATCCAACCAGTCCATTCTGAAGGAGATCAGCCCTGGGTGTTCATTAGAAGGACTGATGTTAAAGCTGAAACTCCAAAACTTTGGCCACCTGATGCGAAGAGCTGACTCATTTGTAAAGCTGACTCCTGATGCTGGGAAAGATTGGAAGCAGGAGGAGAAGGGGATGACAGAGGGTGAGATGGTTGGATGGCTTCACCGAATCAATTGTCATGAGTTTGAGGAAACTCCAGGAGATGGTGAAGAACAGGGAGGCCTGGCAGGCTGTAGTCCATGGGGTCACAAAGAGTCGGACATGACTGAGCAACTGAAAAACAACAACGTGGGCAGAAAAGCTGATGAGTATGAGACTAAGAAATTTGTCTCAGCTGACATGCTTGGTAGTGGCACAGCTAGAAACAGACTGTAAGAAAGCTGTTTTTTTTACAGTGTGATTTCGGCTACTTAGGTTAAAGTGCTAATATGCTTCAAGGTGTAAAGCTTCCCCAAATTAAGCATCATTGTATTGAGGATGTCTTATCATCTACTACCTACAGATTTACACTACACTTAACTTTAAAATTGAACAAGATAATATATCCATACATCTTCTTTAAAATATAAGAACGTTTGGTAATGGAAGCCTAGCATTTCTACCATGGCAATTTTAAGATATTTATTTGTTTACTTTGGTTGAGTCCCAGTTGTTGCACGTAGGCTCTCTAAGTTGTGGCACGCAGGCTAGCTGCCCCACGTCATGTGAGATCTTAGTTCCCTGACCATGGATTGAACCTGTGTCCCATGCACTGCACGGTGGATGCCCAACCACTGAACTACCATGGAAGTCCCATATGTCATTGTAATGTTTTAATAAAATTTCCTTCAGAATTTATAGGTATTTCAAACAATTATGCTATACACCTAAAATTAACAACATGTTATATGTCAATTATACATCAATAAAATAAAAATAATAAATTTCCAATTTGGTATATTTTTACAGCAACTATGTTAGTCAATGGACATACAAAAACTATTGCCAAGATGGTTGAGAAAATCTCACTATACCCCACATCAAGTTTTCCCAGTTGTTACTATCTTATAAGCACATGATACATTTGTTACAACTGAAGAACCAATGGGCTTCGCTGGTGGCTCAAATGGTAAAGAATCTGTCTGCAGTGTGGGAGATCTGTGTTTGATCCCTGGGTTGGGAAGATCGCTTGCAAAAGGGAATGGCAACCCACTCCAGGGTTCTTGCCTGGAGAATCCCAGGAACGGGGGAGCCTGGTGGGCTGCTGTCTATGGGGTCGCACAGAGTTGGACACGACTGAAGCGACTTAGCAGCAGCATCTACTTTTTTTTTTTTTTTTATCTGTTCCAGGATTCCACCCAGGATGCTACACTATCTTCAGCCTATAAGTCTCCATAGTGTACTCTACTGTGACTGTTTCTTAGATTTTCTTTTTTATTGATGACTTTCACAGTTTAGAGCATTCTTCGGGCATTTTGAAAAATATGTTTTGTTGATGTTTTGCTCATGACTGGACTGAAATTGTCAATTTTAAGGAGTAAGACCACTAGCTAAAGTGTCACCTTTATGACATCATATAAAGGTTACATATGGCAGAAACTAAAGAGGAACTAAAGAGCCTCTTGATGAAGGTGAAAGAGGAGAGTGAAAAGCTGGCTTAAAACTCAACATTCATAAAACTGGTCCCATGTCATGTCATCTGGTCCCATCACTTCATGGCAAGTAGATGGGGGAAAAAATGGCAATAGAGACAAATGTTATTTTCTTGGACTCCAAAATCACTGCAGACAGTGACTGCAGCCATGAAATTAAAAGAAGACACTTGCTCCTTGGAAGAAAAGCTATGACAAACCTAGACAGCATACTAAAAGGCAGAGACATCACTTCACCAATGAAAGTCTGTATAGCCAAAGCTATGGTTTTTCCAGTAGCCATGTACAGATGTGAGATTTGGATGATAAAGCAGGCAGAGCACCGAAGAATTGATGCTTTCGAACACTGGTGCTGGAGAAGACTCTTGAGAGTCCCTTGGACAGCAAGGAGATCAAACCAGTCAATCCTTAAGGAAAGAAATCCTGAGTATTCATTGGAAGGACTTATGCTTCTTTGGCCACCTGATGCGAAGAGCCAGCTCATCAGAAAAGACTGTCATGCTGGGAAAGCTTGAGGGCAGGAGGAGAAATGGGATAGAGGATAAGATGGTTGGATGGCATCACTGATTCAAAAAGACATGAGTTTGAGCAAGGAAACAGTAAAGAATGGGGAAAACTGGCATACTGCAGTCCAGGGGGGTCTCAAAGAGTCAGACACAGCTGAGTGGCTACAGAACAGCAGTCATCAACCTGATTCAGTGCTGATATCCTGACCCTGACTACTTTGAGGCAGTGGTTGGTGGGTTGCCCTAACGTAAAATTTCTCTTTCTCCCCCTTTCCATAGTTTTCACT
>SJYT01027712.1:0-28782 GCA_006410635.1 Cephalophus harveyi | reverse complement strand
GATATTATACTTAGTATTCAGAAAAATTATTAAAATTTATTCACACCTTAAAATACTAATTTGATATATTATTAGAATGAATAAAAAAGACTTCAGCAATGTTTCTGGATGTATGGGCAATACCCCCAAATCAAGTGCAGTCTTATACACCAGCAATAAATAGTTAGAAAAGGTAATTTCCAAGATGGATGATGATCAACATTACCAATAAAAATATATCTTTATATATATGGAAGGGATAAATCTAACAAAAGTTCAGGAAAACTTCTATGCCAAAAAATGTTAAACGATTCAAAGATGATAAAGGTCTAAACAAATGTAGAGATAAATCATATCAATGGATAAGAACACTCAATATTTTAAAGATGTCCACTCCACATATTAATCAATACATTCTATGCAATTTCAATGAGATTTTCAATCACATTTTCCTGGGACTTTAGAAGCTGATTTTAAAATTAATATGGGAGAACAAAGGATCAAGAATAGCTGGAATTACTTTGAAAAGAGCTAGAGAGACGGCATTGCTTTTTCAGATATCAAGATTCATTAGAAAGCTATAGTATCTAATACACAGTAGTACTGATGCAGAGATAGACAAATGGACTGACTAGAAAATTCAGAAAACAGACCTGTGTATATATAGAAACCTTACATGTGATAGAAGTGGTATTGCAATTCAGAAAGGATAAATGGCTTAATAAGTGGGGTGGGGTAATTGGTTAACAATAGATAAAAAATTGAATCAATACTTCATGGCATACACGAAAAACAATTCAGCTAGATTGTGATAATTAAAACTTTAAAATTTTGAGAAGGAAATTAGAAGTTAATAAAACAAATTTTTATCTATGATTTGAGGTTCAGTTCAGTTGCTCAGTCGTGTCCAACTCTCTGCGACCCCATGAATTGCAGCACACCAGGCCTCCCTGTCCATCACCAACTCCCGGAGTTTCCCCAAACTCATGTCCATTGAGTCGGTGATGCCATCTAATCATCTCATCCTCTGTCGTCTCCTCCTCCTCCTGCCTTCATCCTTTCCCAACATCAGGGTTGGGAAGAACTGACTCATTTGAAAACCCTGATTTCAGGCATAGACGGGGTTCGTTCTTTCTTTTTTGGCCACATGGCATATGTGATCTTAGTTCCCCAGCCAGGGATCACACTTGCACCCTCTGCAGTGGAGTCTTAACCACTGGACTGCCAGAGAAGTCCCTGGGAAGGGGTTCTTAAACAGACATTAAAAGTATCAACCATATTGGAAAAGATTGAGAAGTTGGAAAAGTGTATATTAAAATAAAAAAGGTCTATTCATCAAAAGATACCACAAGACAATGACAAGACACAGATTATGAAAATTTTAGAACACATATAACTGACAGAATTAATAAGAATAGAAGAAAAGCTACTATAAATATAAGAAAGACAACCCAAGCAAAAGTGGGCAAAAGACATGAACAATCAATTCACAGGCCAGAAAGACTCCCTGACCAATGAACAGAACAATGATGCAATGTGGGAGATGAATATTAAAGCAATCATGAGACACTATTTCATATTAATTATACTGACAAAAATTTAATAGTTTTTATAATATCATGGGTTGATGAAGTGTAAATCATTGCAACCTCTCAGTTACTGCTTGTAAGGATATGTTGCCTCATTTTTTTTAAATTTGGCATTACCTAGTAAAATGTATATGTATATTACCTAGACATGTATATTTTATGACCCAGTAATTCAGATCCTAGGTATACTCCCTAAAGAACCTCTCATACATAAAAATGATTAGTGAATGAATAAAAAAGACTTCAGCAATCTTTATGGATATATGGGCAATACCCCCAAATCAAGTGCAGTCTTATACACCAGCAATAAATAGCTAGGAAAGGTAATTTCCAAGATGGATGATGATCAACATTACCAATAAAAATATATCTTTATATATACGGAAGGGATAAATCTAATGAAAGTTCAGGAAAACTTCTATACCAAAAAATGTTAAACGATTCAAAGATGATAAAGGTCTAAACAAATGTAGAGATAAATCATATCAATGGATAAGAACACTCAATATTTTAAAGATGTCCACTCCACATATTAATCAATACATTCTATGCAATTTCAATGAGATTTTCAATCACATTTTCCTGGGTCTTTAGAAGCTGATTTTAAAATTAATATGGGAGAACAAAGGACCAAGAATAGCTGGAATTACTTTGAAAAGAGCTAGAGAGAAGGCATTGCTTTGTCAGATATCAAGATTCAGTAGAAAGCTATAGTATCTAATACACAATAGTACTGATGTAGAGATAGACAAATGGACTGACTAGAAAATTCAGAAAACAGACCTGTGTATATATAGAAACCTTACATGTGATAGAAGTGGTATTGCAATTCAGAAAGGATAAATGGCTTAATAAGTGGGGTGGGGTAATTGGTTAACAACAGATAAAAAATTGAATCAATACTTCATGGCATACACAAAAAACAATTTGGATAGATTGTGACAATTAGAACTTTAAAATTTTGAGAAGGAAATTAGAAGTTAATAAAACAAATTTTTATCTATGATTTGAGGTTCAGTTCAGTTGCTCAGTTGTGTCCAACTCTTTGCAACCCCATGAACTGAAGCACACCAGGCCTCCCTGTCCATCACCAACTCCCAGAGTTTACCCAAACTCATATCCATTGAGTCGGTGATGCCATCTAAGCATCTCATCCTCTGTTGTCCCCTTCTCCTCCTGCCTTCAATCTTTCCCACCATCAGGGTTGGGGAGAACTGACTCATTTGAAAACCCTGATTTCAGGCATAGACGGGGTTCTTTTTCTTTCTTTTGTTTTTGGCCACATGGCATATGTGATCTTCGTTCCTCAACCAGGGATCAAACGTGCACCCGCTGCAGCGGAAGCTGGAGTCTTAACCACTGGACTGCCAGAGAAGTCCCTGGGAAGGGGTTCTTAAACAGACATTAAAAGTATCAACCATATTGGAAAAGATTGAGAAGTTGGAAAAGTTTATGTTAATATAAAAAAGGTCTATTCACCAAAAGATACCACAAAACAATGACAAGACACAGATTATGAAAATTTTAGAACACATATAACTGACAGAATTAATAAGAATAGAAGAAAAGCTACTATAAATATAAGAAAGACAACCCAAGCAAAAGTGGGCAAAAGATATGAACAATCAATTCACAGGCCAGAAAGACTCACTGACCAATGAACAGAGCAATGATGCAATGTGGGAGATGAATATTAAAGCAATCATGAGACACTATTTCATATTAATGATATTGACAAAAATTTAAAAATTTTTATAATATCATGGATTGATGAAGTGTAAATCATTGCAACCTCTCAGTTACTGCTTGTAAGGATAAGTTGCCTCAATCATTTGTTTTAATTTGGCATTACCTAGTAAAATATATGACATGTATATTTTATGACCCAGTAATTCAGATCCTAGGTATACTCCCTAAAGAACCTCTCATACATAAAAATGATTAGATGTCTACAGCATTATTTTGGTAGGAAAAAGAGTAAAACAGCTCTAATATCCATCAGTGTAAAATGGGTAAGAATAATATGGCATACCACAGTCATATAATGAAATACCATACAATGAAGAAAATTAATGAACTAGAACTACATGCATCAATAGAGATAGACCTCAAAACTCTATGTCGATCAAAAAAGTAAGGTAAAAAGGTATGCACAATATACCATTTATGTATAGCTTATCAACACGTATATATACATATTATATATATATAAACACACACACACACATATATATACATACATTAAAAAGCAGAGACATCACTTTGCTGACAAAGATCTATATAGCCAAAGCTATGACTTTTCTAGTACTCATGTATGGATATTAGAGTTGGACCATAAAGAAGGCTGAGCAACAAAGAATTTTGAACAGTGGTGCTGGAGAAGACTCTTGAGAGTCCCTTGGACTGCAAGATCAAACCACTCCTAAAGGAAATCAGTCCTGAATATTCATTGGAAGGACTGTGCTGGAGCTGAAGCTCCAATACTTTGGCCAGCTGATGCGAAGAACTGACTCATTGGAAAAGACCCTCATACTGGGAAAAATTGAGGGCAGGAGGAGAAGGGGACAACAGAGGATGAGATGGCTGTATAGCATCACTGCCTCAATGGACATGAATCTGAGCAAACTCTGGGAGACAGTGAAGGACAGGGAAGCCAGGCATGCTGTAGTCCATGGGATTGCAAAGAGTCAGAAGTGACTTAGCAACTGAACAATATATACATATATAGATTATATAGATAGATAGATAAGGGCATAAAGATATGAATAAAAATAGCGAATTTAGGATTGTGGTAACCTCCAGAGTGGGAGGATACATAGTGTCCAATAAGGATACAGTTTTAATATCGTCCAATTAAAAAATAATAAGAGAATGATTATATAACATTTTCAAAGTCTCACCACTGATTATGTACATGAAGTATTCAGATAACTTTAATTCAGCAATAAAGCCACTAAGTGCTAGCTGCATGTGTGAGTGCTAAGTCACTTCAGTAATGTCTGATTCTTTGCAACCCTATGGAATGTAGCCTGCCAGACTCCTCTGTCCATGGGATTCTTTAGGCAAGCATACTGGAATGGGTTGCCAGGCCCTCCTCCAGGGAACCTTCCTGATCTAGAGATTGAACCTGAGTCTCCTGCATTGGCAGGTGCGTTCTTTACCACTAGTGCCATCTGGGAAGCCCCTGAGTAAATTGTAAAAAGCCGTCACCAGCATTCTGAGAAACTGAATAATGAGAGTTACTGTTCAATCCTTGCTGTAATAAGAAAGATGACTATTCCTCCTTCAGACAACTCAGAGCAAAGCTGACTGCACCTTCTCTGCCAAAGGCTGTTTCCATTGGTTGGCTTGAGCTATTTTAAGTATGTCAGGTCTTGAGCAATTTCTATACATCTCTTTGGAAGAAGTCCCAACATCCAAATTAGCAACTAGAAGTATGAATAACCAAGCAAGATAAGAAACTGCTGTATGCTTTTAAGCTAAGCCCCATTTGTTCAAAGGGAAGGTAGAATCCAACTCATTAACAGAAATATCTCTGTAACATAATTTAGTTGTGTTGTCATTTATAGTTACATAATTTTAATATGAGACTTCACTATAGGTCTTTGCTTTTAGAAATGAGAGTATGAAAAAATAAAAATGAGTGTGTGCCAGTCAAGTAAAAGTTATTTAATTAGTTAATTATTTTATTTAATTATTTAAGTTCAGGGCTTTGCAGGTAGGTCAGTGGGAAAGAATCTGCCTGCCAATACAGGAGAGTTGGGTTCCATCCCTGATTCAGGAAGACCCCCTGGAGAAGGAAATGGCAACCCACTCCAGTATTCTTGCTAGGAAATCCCATGGACAGAGGAGCCTGGTGGGCTACAGTCCAGGGGGTCACAAACATTCAGATACGACTGAGGAACTAAACAACATTTAAGTTCTGCTGTGACATATACTATGATGAACCACTCTGTCAAAGAAGGGTAAGGATATTATGTCCCAAGCTGATTTATAAAAAGTAATTGAATACTAAATAAACAACAGTCTGTGAATGTAGCCATTATAGATATCTAATAAGGACAGAGAACTCTATAGCACAGAGAACTCTATTCAATCCTCTGTAATAACCTATATGGGAAAAGAATCTAAGAAAGAGTGGATATGTGTATGTGCATAACTGGTTCACTTTGCTGTGCACTTTAAACTAATACAACATTATAAACCAACTATACTATAATAAAGATTTTTTAAGGGGCCACTATTTTTAAAAAAAAACTACATTTTGTGGTACTTTTAATAGAAAATACAGCACTTTCACAGTTAAAAATTTAAGACATCTGTGTAAATGCATAAAATTATGGAAGGAATATATGAAAATGTTATATCTCCTTAGGAGTTGGGTTTTATTTTTCAAAATTCCTACCATGAGCACATATTGCTTTTTGAAATGGAATTTGTTTTTTTTTACTGAGAATTCAGTATTATAATGTAGGTAAGTGTTTAAAGGATACACTTTCATTCCTAATTGCTGAGTTATTAATAGAAAGCCTAAATGGTTGACTACTGAAGTATGAAACTTCATTTGCATGTCTTGGCAATTTTTGTTCATTAGAACAAAACATTAAGTGTTCTATTCCAACCAGAAACAATAGTTCTTCCACTTTCCAAAATCATCTCTTCAACATTTTTTTTTCTTCCTCTAACTGGTACTTTGCCTACATGTCACAAATAACCCCTGGTCATTTGCGAGTGCATTTATATCTAACTGGGATGGCTCTCAGTTTGTGCTGTTTATTGGAATCACCTTGGGAATTCTAAAAGCTTCTAATGCTCAGGCCACACCCCTGACACATTAAATCAGAATTTATGTGGGTGGAATCCAGTACTAGCAGTGTCAAGAATTTCCCAAGTGATTGCAGTGTACAGTCATTGCTGAGAAGCAGTGAACTAGTCTTGTTACTCGAAGTGTGGTACAAGGACCAAAAGCACTGGCATTACTTAAGAATTTATTAGAAGCATAGAATCTTTGGCTCCACCCCAAACCTACTAAATCAGAATCTGTATTTAGATATGATCCTTAGACTATTCATAGGGACGTTAAAGGTTGAAAGGGCTGTTCTAGAGTCCTCAAACAAGTGACTGAGATAAGATTAAGGTTATGAGTGTGACCCATGTTCTAGTCAGTAGTTTTGAAACTATATAGATCAGATTGGGACTTGAACCCATGTCAGAACTCACACTCAGCCAAAACTCAGTTTGAGACTTAACCCACATAGCTGTGACTTGAACCCAGCCCAAATTCACAGTCTTCCAACTGAGATCACAGACCTGGTTTTGTTGTAGCCTCACGTTCCGGGAAACAAACTCACTCAGAAGGACAATGCAGATAGCAGAGTGCAGTGTATTACACCAGCGGGCCCAAAGCAGAGTCTCCTCTTAGCCAAGGACTCCAACCAGTTTTTGCGAAAACCTTATATACCCTAAGTGTATGTGCCCAAACCCGCCTCCCCAAATTCCCTGAAACTAGTCTGAACAAAGGAAAAGAAAGATACAATAAAAGTTAACCCGTGATTCATATGCCTTAAGCCTAGGTAGTTAACAGTGGACAATTATCAATAGGCCTGTGGTCATACCCAAATAAGCATAATAGAATGTATGATTCTATTCAGTTACACAGATAATCAGGGTATTCTTTTAGGTGCTAGAGAGTCTAGGTAGGACCCCTGGGGCTCTTCCTTCCAGGGGCCTGGCTTTCCAGTTGGTAGTTCGTTTCCATAGATACTGGGCAGATAGCTCAAAGTCCACAGTCCAGCCCGAGCTGGAGTCCTGCTTTCAATAGAGACTATTCTGTTTCCTCCTTTAGTTTCAGAACATAATGAAGCTCAGGTTTTTGATGTCTCATCTCAGAAAGGATTCAGTGAGAAACAAAGTGATGGGTGAGAAGTGGATTTATTCAGAGAGAAATACCTCACGGAGTGAGGGCCTTCACAGAGGGTGAGTGCAGCCTCAAAATGTGGTGTGGTTAGCTTTTATGGGCTGGGTAATTTCATAGGCTAATGAGTGGGAACGGTGGTGTTGGAGAAGACTCTTGAGAGTCCCTTGGACACCAAGGAGATCCAACCAAATCATTCTAAAGGAAATCATTCCTGAATATTCATTGGGAGGACTGATGCTGAAGCTGAAACTCCAATACTTTTGGCCACCTGATGCGAAGAACTGACTCATTTGAAAAGACCCTGATGCTGGGAAAGACTGAAGGCAGGAGGAGAAGGGGATGACAAAGGATGAGATGGTTTGCTATGGCATCATCAACTCAATGGACATGAGTTTAAGAAAGCTTCAGGAGTTGGTGATGGACAGGGAGGCCTGGTGTGCTGCAGTCCATGGGGTCACAAAGAGCTGGACAAGACTGAGCAACTGAACTGAATGAGTGGGAGGTTTATTCCACCTATTTTGGGGAAGGGGTGGGGATTTCCAGGGGTTGGACCACAGCCCACCTTTTGGTCTTTGATGGTCGACCTTGGAGCTGTCATGGTGCCTCTGGGTGTGTCATTTAGCTTGCTAATGTGTTTCAGTGAGCATATACTGAGGATAAATGTCTAGCCAAGTTGACTAGTCTGCTATCTTGGACCCATTTTGTTCTAATCAGTTTATGTTGTGCCCTTGGTCTATGTCATTCTTTCAAAGGTTGTGCCCTGTTCCAATCCCTCTTGTTTCAGTTAGGCTATGTTTGATACAGGTAATCCCTAGCACTTATGTTTAATATTTTCTGATGTTAAGGTCCTGCATGTAGATAGTCTTTTGTATCCATGGATACATGCATGATTGTAATGACCTCCCAGAGTAAAGGATATTCTGTTCCTTGTTCAAACTTCTTTAGTAAGCCACTGAAACCAAGCAGGACCCTGTGGAGCCCTCACCAAGTACAAACGATTATCTTTTCCCTGTTTCTAGTTTGAAGGAAAATGTCATCAGCCTCCTAGACCTTTGCCGAGTTCCAAAAGGCAAATTCAAACAGTTGCTAATCAGGGAAGTAAGGAAATGCAGAGACAAAGGAAGAACAATCAAGAGACAATAGTGAAACGATTAAAGCAGGGTCCTGGTTCCTGCTCAAAGAAGATGGGTAACAATATCTTTGAGTTCTGCCCAAACTAAGACTCCCACCCAGGTGGAGGATGGTATAACAACTTTAGGCTGAGCACAAGATTCCTGGAGCATTGCCTGTTACCTCACCACCAACCAGAAGAAAGTCATACCTGCAGCCTTCACCCCAAAATTTGCCTATAAAATCTTCTACAAACTATCAGGGAGTTTAAGGTTTTTGAGCACAAGTCACCAGTCTCTTTGGCCCTGCAATAAACCTTCTGCTCCAAACTCCAATGTTTCCATTTGTTGGGCTTCACACACATCCCAGTGCATGGATTTGTTTGGGGACACCCGGAAATCAGTTCATGATTTAATTACTCTGACAACATTTATGAACCTCATCACACAAGAGTTTTCACAATCAGATTCTACCTCCTCAGTTACACTCCTGCTGAACCCCAAAGTCTTTCAGTATGTTGATTCACAGGAGGAGTTGTAGGGAAGAATTCTGACAAAATGTGGTCCACTGGAGGAGAAAATGGCAAACCACTCCAGTATTCTTGCCGCGAGAACCCCATGAACAGTACGAAAAGGCAAAAAGACATGACACTGGAATAGGAGCCCCCCCAGGTCGGAAGGTGTCCACTATGCTACTGGGGAAGAGCAGAGGGCGATTACCAATAGCTACAGAAAGAATGAAATGCCTGAGCAAAAGGGGAAATGATGCTCAGTTGTGGCTGTGTCTGGTGGTGAAAGTACAGTCCGATGCTGTGAAGAACAATGCTTCATAGGAATCTGGAAAGTTATATCCATGAATCAAGGTAAACTGGACTTGGTACTCAATGGACATGAATTTGAGCAAACTCCAGGAGATAATGACAGACAGGGAGGCCTGGTGTGCTTCAGTCCATGGGGTCGCAAAGAGTCCGACATCACTTAGTGACTGAACAACAGCAACAGTGTTGTGCACAGAAGCAGCCCTCGATAAATGTTAGCTAGATATTACTACTATTCCTGGGGCTTCCCAGGTGGCTCAGTGGTAAAGAATCCACCTGCCAATGCAGGAGATGGGGGTTTGATCCTGAGGTCAGGAAGATCCCTTGGAGAAGGAAATGGCAACCCACTCCAGTATTCTTGCCTGGAGAAACCCATGGACAGTGGAGCCTGGAGGGCTACAGTCCATGGGATCGCAGAGTCAGACACAACTGAGCGACTAAACAGAACAACATTGTTATTCTTGCCTTCATGTGGGCAATCACCCTGACTAGAATCCCCATCCCCTCCCTCTTCACCTGGCATGTGCAAACTTAGCATACAGACACCAACACACATTTTCTGTGTAGCATCTCCCCAACACCTTAAATAGAGAGGCCCTCCTGCGTGTGGCCTGTGATTATAATTCACCTGCAGTGAGGCTGCAGCTCCTGCTACTCTGTGTGCTCCTTCAGGGTAATGGCAACCCACTCCAGTATTCTTGCCTAGGAAATCCCATGGACAGAGGAGCCTGGCGGGCTACAGTCCATGGGATCGCAAAGAGTCAGACACAACTGAGCGACTAAACAGAACAACATTGTTATTCTTGCCTTCATGTGGGCAATCACCCTGACTAGAATCCCCATCCCCTCCCTCTTCACCTGGCATATGCAAACTTAGCATACAGACACCAACACACATTTTCTGTGTAGCATCTCCCCAACACCTTAAATAGAGAGGCCCTCCTGCGTGTGGCCTGTGATTATAATTCACCTGCAGTGAGGCTGCAGCTCCTGCTACTCTGTGTGCTCCTTCAGGGGAGGGAGCAGATGTCCTTGAACTCCTGAGGCTCCCAGGCCCTCCAAAAATATGCATCTAATGATGCAAGCATTAAAAGAACCATGCTCCTCAGGGAGATTTGCCAAGTGCCTGGGGAGGTTCCATTCAGGCAGGAAAGAAAACCACTAGAAAGCATCCAGTTTTGAAAATGATAGGGTTACGAGATGTATTTTTCATGAGGTATTTATTGTTTAAGGGGAAAAAATTAAGATTGCCTTCCTTAAGTCTTGAACTATAGTCTCTTATTTCATGTACAGGGTTTCCAAGGAAAATTTTACCTTTTGAAAATTGGATTCTATTTGCTCCTTGTCCACTAATTAATTCATTCCCTCATTGATTCAACAAGAAATCATTTTAAATATCTACTCCAACGTGTTATATATTTCAACTGCCTACAGAAGGGTGCAGAGAAAGAGATAGTTGGATGGCATCACCAACTCGATGGACATGAGTTTGAGAAAGCTCTGGGAGTTAGTGATGGACAGGGAAGCCTGGCGTGCTGCAGTCCATGGGGCCTCAAAGAGTCAGACACAACTGAGCAACTGAACTGTACTGAGAAGGGTGCAACATGATGAATGTATCACCCCTTAGCAGGATTAAGTAGAAACAGTGTCATCACATCATAAGTTTTCTGATCGGAGATGATGTATAGTTTACTATCAGGCAGAACAGGCCACACTTGCTATAGAAGGCATAATGATCCCTCTCTATGGGTTTGTGTGTGTCCCTGCCTCAACTTTGGTGGGCTTTCAACAGCCAGGCCAATACCTGCAGCTCTTCTTCTGGAAGGAGACTTTCCTGAGGCTAACTGGCACTGCTTGGTACTCACTGTGGATACGGAAGTATGAAAGACATCAGGTGGGGATGACTGATGTGTAACTTACATTCCATGAAAATACATTAAAGCTACACTCCATGAAATGTGGCCTAAAATGGAACTTGGCTTTCTCTCTTTTCTCTTTCTGCTCCTTCCACTCCCAGTATTAGAGCCTTCCCCCAGCTCCCCTACTTCATCCACCACTCTATCATGGCAATGTGTCCTTAATAAATCACAGGCATGCAAAGCCTCATCTCAGGGTCTGCATCTGAGATTCATGACCTAAGGCAGTTTTTAACACTGTATTTCTATATAAACACACACACACAGAGCTTTAGCTGGCACTCTTTAGCATGTATTTTATTCTGCCTTTATCAATTAGTCATTTATATTATTTATATATCTGTACTTCTGTCCTAAAGGAAATCAACGCTGAATATTCATTGGAAAGACTGTTGCTGAAGTTCTAATACTTTGGCCACCCGATGCAAAGACCCACCTCACTGGAAAACACCCTAAGACTGGGAAAGATCGAAGGCAAAAGGAGAAGGGGACGGCAGAGGATTAGATGGTTAGATAGCATACTGACTCAATGGACATGAGTTTGAGCAAACTCCGAGAGATATTAGAGGACAGAGGAGGCTGGTGTGCTGCAGTCCACGGGTTCACAAAATCTGACACGACTTAGCAACTGAACAAGAACAAATTCTGTCTGGGTTCTTGAGAATGTGAAATGCTTTATTCCCTCTGTGTCCCCTTATCTCTTCCCTCCTTACTGCCCACAACACCCCACAGACCACCCATACAGAATATGTGCTCAACAATGTTGTGTTTTTTCAAACCTGATAGGATACACATACACTTTATAGACATGTACATTAATTAAAAAGAGTCAAAGAACTTAAACCATATGTTATTAAAAGACCATTTTTCTAGGCAGGCAGAACGTATTTTTAAAAGTCTTATAACTTGAAAATAGCCAAGTGAGGGACTTTCCCTGGTGGCCCAGTGGATAAGAATCTACCTGCCAATGCAGGGGACATGGGTTTGATCCCTGGTCCAGAGAGACCCCCACATGCCCTGGAGCAACTAAACCCGTGCACCACAACTACTGAGCCTGTGCTCTAGAGCCTAGGAGTTGCAACTACTGAGCCACACACCCAGGGCCCGTGCTCCACAGCAAGAGAAGCCTCCACTATGAGANTGATCCCTGGTCCAGAGAGACCCCCACATGCCCTGGAGCAACTAAACCCGTGCACCACAACTACTGAGCCTGTGCTCTAGAGCCTAGGAGTTGCAAATACTGAGCCACACACCCAGGGCCCGTGCTCCACAGCAAGAGAAGCCTCCACTATGAGAAGCCCACGCACCACAACTAAGAGTAGCCCCCACTTGCCACAACTAGAGAGAGCCCAGCACAGCAACAAGGACCCAGCACAGGCAAAAATAAATAAATATGTAACAACCAACTGAAGTTTCCCTTAAAATAAACTCATCAAAAGGGTTAAGTAAGAAGTTATATTTATATAAAGTTATATTATATTTAAGGGAAAATATAATAACAATTACACCACTACATAATGTCTTTCAGTCAGGTGGCTCAGTGGTAAAGAACCCACCTGCCAATGCAGGAGTCGCAGGAGACTTGAGTTCAATTCCTGAGTCGGGAAGATTCCCTGGAGAAGGGAATGGCAACCCACTCCAGGATTCTTGCCTGGAGAATTCCATGGACAGAGGAACCCGCTGGGCTACAGGCAACGCTGCTGCAAAGAGCTGGACACAACCGACCCACTGAGTATGCATGAACACATCATTAATGCCCACTAAAATTACTCATGGTCTCACAAATTTTTCAAAACTCCATAACTAGAAATGAAAGAGGAGATGAAAGTTGTCGTCAAATCTATTTTGCCATCCAATCCAGTCCTACCCAATGCCTTTTCCCTAACACCCTTCAGCTAAGCCCATTTGGGACACACACAGGTAAAATCCTCCCAGCAGGCAAATGAGCTTGGCAACCTGGCTGCCCTTCCCGTCCTCTCCCAGACATGACAGGCCCCAGAACACGTGAAGTGGCCCTTCCTAGCTCTATTTCCTTTAACTCAGTTACCTAAAATGCCTTGGAATGATCTTTCAATCAAGCACTTGTACATTAAATTTCAGAAGTCATCTCATTAGAGAGAAAATTGATGTCCACCTTCAACCAATTTCCATGCAAATTAAGCTTGGCTAAACATATAGCCTGAAAATACAAGCTGCTGCAGAATTTCCATAGACTGAAGTATTTTTCATGACTTGTCATATGGAATAAAGAAAAGTCATTTTTCCATGGGCTTCCCCATGACTGAGTTGCTGCCTCATGCCAGCTTTTTACAAAAGTCCACAATTATTGCAATGTAGCTGTTGTTCTTTTAATTCTATAGTTCTTCATTCATTGTCATGGTTGGCCCTTATTGCCAAAGTACCAGAAAGTGTTGCCAGAGAATATTTCCTAGCACTGGGGCATGTGGGTAGACATGTGAAGTTCGAAGCCAAGGCCAAAAATGATGATGCCTCTGTGCAGACAAATGTCTGTTTCTCAATTCCTTTCAAGGATATCCCATGCTCTTGGAATGGAAGAATATTGTTAAAATGACCATACTATCCAAAGAAATCTATAGATTTGATGTGATCCCTATCAAATTACCCATAACCTTTTCCACAGAACTAGAACAAATAATCCTCAAATTTATATGAACCACAAAAGATTCACACTTGCCAATGCAATCCTGAGGAAACAGAACAAAACAGGAGGTATAACCCTTTCAGACTTTAGATACTACTACAAAGCTATAGTACTCAAAACAGGGCAATATTGGCCCAAAAATAGACATACAGATCAATGGAACAGAATAGAGAGCCCAGAAATAAACCCACATATCTGTGGTCAACTAATCTTCAACAAAGGAGGCAAGAATAGAATATGAGGGGGGAAAGGCAGCCTCTTCACCAAGTGGTGCTGGGAAAGTTGGACAACTGCATGTAAATCAATGAAGTTAGAACACACCCTCACACTAGGAACAAAAATAAACTCAAAATGGCTTAAACACTTAAATATGACACCATAAAATTCCTAGAAGAGAACATAGGCAAAACATTCTCTGGCATAAATTGTACCAATGCTTCCTTAGGTCAGTCACTCAAGGCAACAGATATTAAAATGGAAATAAACAAATGGGGCCTAGTCAAACTTACAAGCTTTTGCACAGCAAAGGAAACCATAAAAAACATGAAAAGACAACTGATGGAATGGGAGAAAATATTTGCAAACAATGCCACCAAGAGTGCTTAATTTCCAAAATACATAAACAGCTTTTACAACTCAACAACAAAGCAAACAACCCAATCAAAAAATGGGCAGAAGACCTAAACAGACATTTCTCCAAAGAAGAAATACAGATGGCCAATACACACATGAAAAGATGCTAACACAGCAAATTATTCAAGAAATAAATCAAAACTACCATAAGATAGCACCTCACACCAGTCAGAATGGTCACCATTAAGAAGTCTATAAATAACAAATGCTGAAGAGGATGTGGAATGAAGGGAACCCTCCTACAGTCTGATGGGAACGGAAGTCGATGTAGCCACTGTGGAAAATAGTATGGAGGTCCCTGAGAAATCTAAAAATAGAATTACCATATGATCCAGCAATCCCACTCCTGGGCATAAATCTGGGCAAAACTATAATTCAAAAAGATACATACACTCCTATGTTCACAGCAGCACTCTTCACAATAGCCAAGACATAGAAACAACCTCAATGTCCAACGACAGATCAACAGATACAGAAGATGTGGTTCAGTTCAGTCCAGTCGCTCAGTTGTGTCCGACTCTCTGTGACCCCATGAATCGTAGCACGCCAGGCCTCCCTGTCCATCACCAACTCCCGGAGTTCACTCAGACTCACATCCATCGAGTCAGTGATGCCATCCAGCCATCTCATCCTCTGTCGTCCCCTTCTCCTCCTGCCCCCAATCCCTCCCAGCATCAGAGTCTTTTCCAATGAGTCAATTCTTTGCATGAGGTGGCCAAAGTACTGGAGTTTCAGCTTCAGCATCATTCCCTCCAAAGAACACCCAGAGTTGATCTCCTTCAGAATGGACTGGTTGGATCTCCTTGCAGTCCAAGGGACTCTCAAGAGTCTTCTCCAACACCACAGTTCAAAAGCATCAATTCTTCGGTGCTCAGCCTTCTTCACAGTCCAACTCTCATATCCATACATGAGCACAGGAAAAACCATAGCCTTGACTAGACAGACCTTAGTTGGCAAAGTAATGTCTCTGTTTTTCAATATGCTATCTAGGTTGGTCATAACTTTATGGAATTCTACTCAGTCATAAAAAAAGAATGGAATAATGCCATTTTCAGTGGTATGGATGTAAATAGAGATTATCATACTAAGCTGTCAGAGAGAAAGACAAATGTGCAATATCACTTATATGCAAAATCTAAAATATGGCACAAATGAACCTGTCTACAAAACAGACTCACAGACATGAAGAATAGACTTGTGGTTACCAAGGGGGAGAGGGGGTTGGGGAAGGATGCACTGGGAATTTCAGGTTAGTAAATGCAAACTATTACATATAAAGTGGATAAACAACAAGGTGGTAATGTATAGCACAATGAAGTATATTCAATATCCTGGGATAAGCCATAATGGAAAAAATACTAAAAATAACATATATATATAAATGAGTCACTGTACTGTGCAGCAGAAATGAGCACAGTGTAAAAGAAGAACCACCTAAACCATAATCTGTTGGTAAGGCTTATTTAAAAAGCAAATTCCCAGGATCCACCTCTTGAACCCTCACTTCTAGAAAGAAGGCCCATCCTTTTATCAAGTTCCACCTGACCATTAATGATTGGCCCAGGAGTGAGCCTATCACTCAAACAGAGCCGATCAGAGCTCTTCCTTAGAATTTTAAATTTGGGGCTCCTGGACTGGAAGTTCCATGAGGAGCAGAGACTTTGTTTTGTTCTCTGATGTATCCCTAGCACTTCAAATAGTGTTGATAACATAGTAGAAACTCATTACATTGAATTAAGATTAAGTCTCAGTTTCCCTTGGATGGTGAACATTGGCAACTGTGACGGTGCCATATTCCCCTAAGTTTAGAAAAAGGACAGAGACAGAATGAGATTGTCCTAGAAATACTCAAGTCCCCTAATTTCAGTTGTCCCTGAGGTCTATCTCCCTGCTTTGTGAGCCAATACACTAGTTGAATTTATTGTCCCACCTTGCTTGATGTGGGTTTCTGTCACTTGCAACCAAATGTATTCTAATAAGTATGGCCAGCATCTTAGCATCGCTCCCTTTAAAAAAAATAATAATAATAAAAAACCCCACAAAACTGTGTTTATTGACTGCACAGATCTTAGTTGTCTCATGTGGGATCTTTAAGTTGCAGAATGCAGGATCTTTTAGTTTCAGCATGCAAACTCTTATTTATGGCATGTGGAATCTAGTTCCCTGACCAGATCCAGGGTCCCCTACATTGGGAGCACAGAGTCTTAGCCACTGGATCACCAGTGAAGTCCCTCAGAGTCTCTTATCTGTAAATTATTTTATGATATTTTACCACACAGTAGTCTAAATCAGCCTCTGAAATAGACAGCAAAATTTGAGATATACAGGTTGAGAACACTTGCCTAAGGTCATATGCTAGTGTGTGGCAAAACCAGGACTAAAACGTGTATTGATGCTTCCCTTGCTGGTGGAAAAGGACAGATAAAACTTGGGAGAGACTGAAAGCCTCGAAATTGCATCTACCTTTAGTGCTTTCCAACTAGCTTATTATAGCATAACTGGTTCAATGAGGAGGGTGAGTTTCGGCCACCAGGTTCTTTCAGAAATCTCATTCTACTAAAAATAGAATATCTGATAAATTCTTGTTTAGCCTCAGTAAACATTTCCTCTGTCAATGGAGAGTTAGGGTAAAAGGGGAACAGTTGTTTTTTATTTAATTCTAACCACAAGGAAGAATTTGGTGGTGATGGTAGTGATGCAGAAATGTTAGGAATCTGAAGAATATTACGTCATTGTCTTAGAAATTGTCTGAATTAGATGACCCTGGATATGTCTGTATAGATATTTGATAAGCAAAGATTTCAAATTTTTCACAGAGAAAATCAGGAGTAAACTCTTTGACAGGTATGTTATAAGTGTGGGGGTGAAAGACTAAGGACAGTTTGGGGTGTTTTGTTTGCCCTGCATCCCTCATCCTTTGCTTTGGCAGCAGCACCCTATTTTATATATAAATAAATAGGAATGTGTATAAATAACTTGGTCATACTTATGACCAAAGACTGGACAATCAGATTTCTTCTAGAATAGGCATGTGACCCAAATCAGGCCAAAGAGAGCCAAAACTTTGAGAGAAGCACTACTATTAAAGAAAAGTAAAAGTAAATGTTAGTTGGTCAGTCGTGTCTCACTCTTTGCAACCCCATGGACTGTAGCCTCCAGGCTCCTCTGTCCATGGGATTTCCCAGGCAAGAATACCGGAGTGGATCTTCCCTACCCAGGGACTGAACCCATGCCTCCTGCATTGCAGGCAGATTCTTAACCATCAGAGCCACCATGGAAGCCCATAGGGTGTTAACTTTTAGCGCTTAAGGCTGTCTCCACTGTCTAATGCTGGCTATTTTGTCAGCATAAGGAAAGAGGAAGCAATTAACAAGTAATCCAACATATAGAGTAGAGACAGGGAGAGAAGGAGAGGTTTAACTATCTCCCTGTTTTGTGAACCAATAAATTGCTGAATTTATTCTCCAAATTTGTTTGATTTGGGTTTCTGTCACTTGCAACCAGAAGTATTCTAGTAAGTATAACCAGGATTGTACAAGCCTCTCCCTTGTTTAAAAAAATATATTTAGTTATTTGGTTACACCAGATCTAAGGGAGAGGAATGGGGAGGGAGGGGAAGAAAGGAGATATATTAACATCATTATTTTAGCACTTGATTCCAGCCAAGGCAGGATATTTTGGTTATGAGCCTGTAAGCTCCCTTTTGGCAAAACCCAGGTAGAGAGACTGAGTTGAATTCTGCCTAATTTAGGCATCTAAAGGATCTAATGTAGTTGCATAGTGTATTTGCTGAGCAACAAAGATTCAGAAAGACAAAGGCAAGATAGTGCAACTAACCAAATATGAAGGAGGAGTAGCATGAAGATCTAAGGGAGGCATTAAGAAGACACAGTCATTAAGTGTGCAAAACTAAGATACAATCTTCTTTAAAAAACTATTTTCTCAGCAAGAAGATATAGGAAACTATAGGAGTATTTGTTGGGTCATAACAGAGGATAGAAGCAAAGTCAAGATGATTCCACTTCTGTTTCTATTGCTTTTCCACTGAGGACAACTGTTTTCAAATTGAAAGTGTCGGAAGAAAGAAGATCAGGAGGAAACAGAACCCAGGAACACTTACAGAGATTGGAGATTATGTCAGTCTGAAAACAACTTTGGCTGATTTGAACATAAAAGTGATTTAGTTACAGGAAATTGGGTAGCTCATAGCAACTCTGAGAGGAGTGGAAAGTTAAGCCCAGAGATTATAAAAGCAGGGACAGTGACCTAAATGACCCAGCAGAACAGCCTACTGAGAAATCAGCTACCACCATCTCTGGGCAGTAGATACTATAGTTTGTGCCATAGCTACCACAGTGTCAGACATTACACACTGCCACTAGAATTCTGTCTCTGCTGCCCTGGGAACTCTATCTTGACACAACCATACTTTCCACCCAGGATGAATCGCCACAGCTATGGATTTTATGCAAAGTTGGCTCCAATCCAAAGTCTGAATGGAATGACAAGTGTATCTGAGTATGTATGTACTTACATCCTAGCTACAAGGGAGGCTGGGAAAAATCAGTGTGGTATTTCCCTATTCTATAAGAGGAGGTAGACTCTGCTTCTCACTAAAACTTACAAAGTGTGAACTCCTCAGTTTTTTCATATATACTTATTGATGTGTTAACATCCTTTCTATATGTAGCTTTTTCAGAGTCTTTACCATGAAAGGGCATTGGATTGTGTAAAATGCTTTTTGTGCATATTGAGATAATAATGTGATTTATATCCTTAACTCTGTTAATGTTCTGTATCACATTTATGAATCTGGGTATGGTGAACCATCCTTCCATCCCAGGGATTAAATCCCACCTGATCATAGTGTGCGATCCTTTTAATGTGCTGTTGAATTCAGTTTGCTAGTACTTTGTTGAGAATCTTTTTTTAAATCTATGTTTATCGGGGATATTGATCTGTAGTTTTCTTGAAGTATTTTCTTCTAGCTTTGTTATCAGGGTAATACTGGTCTCATAAAGAGTTTGGAAGTCTTCCCTCTGGTTCAATTGTTTTGGAAGAGTTGAGAAGGATTGGCACTATTTATTCTTTAAATTGTTTGGCAGAATTCATTCATGAAGCCATCTGATCCTGGGCTTTTCTTTATTGGGAAGTTTTTGATTGCTGATTTAACATTTTTACTAGTTGTACTAAGAATTTTTTTCAGATTTTTTCTTCATAATTCAGCTTTTGGTAAATTATGTTTCTGCGAATTTATCCATTGCTTCCAGGTTATCCAATTTCTTAGTGTATACTTGCTATTAGTCTCAGAAACCATTATATTTCTCTGACATTGGTAGTAATGTCTCCTCTTTAATTTCTGATTTTGAGTCCTCTGTCTCTTAGTCTACCTAAAGTTTTGTTAATTTTGTTGTTCTCTTCAAAAAACCAAATCTTACTTTTGTGTTTTTTTGTTCCTGTTCTCCATTCCATTTATCTTCGCTTTAATCTTTATAATTTCCTTCCTTTTGTTATTTTTGGGTTTAATTTTGTAACTGAGGACTCCATGGGGCCTTCCTGGGAAAGAACACCCCTGACCATGTTCTCTGCCTGCCTCTTGTTTATAGAAGAACTTTAGCCCACTACTGCTGCTGCTGCTAAGTCGCTTCAGTCGTGTCCGACTCTGTGTGACCCCCTAGATGGCAGTCCACCAGGCTCTGCCGTCCCTGAGATTCTCCAGGCAAGAACACTGGAGTGGGTTGCCATTTCCTTCTCCAATGCATAAAAGTAAAAAGTAAAGACTTAGCCCCCTAAGTCTTCCCCAAATGCCAACAAATTTAATCAGAGAAGTAAGAAAATACAATAATACAGGAAAACAAGGGAAAATAATATTTTAGCCATTAAACAAAGTCAAGGACCTTTAGCTCCTCCTCAAGAGCTCAGGTAATATTCTGAGCCAAATCCTTTGAGCTGTTGTGAAGTTACTGAAATCCCCAAGAGGTGGAAGAAGGGGCATAAGCATACAGACTTCAGACCAGTTGGAACCAGAAGGCTTATGATGTTGACTCCTTATTACCTCATCACCAACCAATCAAAAGAATGTCCATGAACTGATCATACACTCTGCAACCTTCCCTCTCTGTCTTTTAAAACCTTTCCCTGAAATACTTTGGGGAGTTCAAGTCCTTTAAGCATTACTTGCCCTTACTCCTTGCTTGGTGCCCTACAGTAAATGCTGTGCTTTTCTTCACCATAACCTGGTGTCAGTATATTGGCTTTACTGTAGGCAGGCAAACTAATATTTGTTATTTGTAGATTTTTGGATGACAGCCATTCTGATAGGTATGAGGTGATACATGATTGTGGTTGTGATTTGCATTTCTCTAATTACTGATCTTGGGCATCTTTTCACGTGCCTGTCAACCACCTGTATGTTCATGAATACTTTCCTGAAATCCTTGAGCATCTTTATGATAGCTATTTTGAATTCTTTGCTAGGTAATTCACATACTCCTGTTTCTTTATTGTCAGTTTCTTGAGATTTATTTTATTGCTTTGACTGGGCTGTTCTTCCTTGCTTCTTTGTGTTCCTTGTAACTTTGTGTTGGTATCTGCACAGTTGAAAAAGCAGTCAACTCTTCCAGTCTTTATGGACCGACTGAATACAGGGAAATACCTTTACCAATCAACCCAGTTAAAGATTCTGGGGGCCTCTCAAACCTTTTCTGTGGATGTGTCTTCTCTGAACTCGTGCATGTAAATTGCTCATTAGAGGGACTTGCTGGGTTTTCTTCCCAGTGGTTTGTAATCTCTTGCTCCCTCTGTTGTCTGTCTACTGTACTGCAGGCCCTCTGAAGCAGCAGCATGCTAGACAGCTCCTTTTCATTCTCAGTGGGCCCCCAAACATTAGAGAATGCCACTTCCTATTTATGCTGAGATAGGTGAGACAGAAACTAGTCCCTTGCATGGCCTTCTCAAAACTCAGAATGTTGGACACACATTCCACTCCTTTGCCCTTGAGGGAGAGGCCACCAAGGGTTTCCCTGGAGCTCTAGTGTGCTTCCCAGGTAGTGCTAGTGGTCAAGAACCCATCTGCCAATGAAGGAGATGTTACGAGAGGTGGGTTCAGTCCCTGGGTTGGGAAGATCCCCTGGAGGAGAGCTTGGAAACCCACTCCAGTATTCTTGCCTGGAGAATCCCATGGACAGAGGAGCCTGGAGAGCTGTAACCTATAGGGTTGCAAAGAGTCAGACACAACTGATGTGACTTAGCAAGCAGCCTGCATGCCATTCAGTTCAACAACCTCCAGGAATTCGACTGTGCTGGTTCACATAAGTGTTCTAAGATAGGTGAAACAGAAACCAGTCCCTTGGGCAGACCCCTAAAAGTCAGAACATTGAAAGTAATGTCCAGTGTTTTCTTTCATTTCCCATGGAAAAGCCAGGAGCTAGGAGTTTACTCCAGATCACAGAGCACCGTAGCAGGGAAAGAGACTATAGCAAGAGATAGCCACAAATTTTCCTATGGATGTAACAGTGACTGGTTGCATACTTGTATCAGTATTTCCTTGGGAGGGAAAAAGGTCTAGGGCTACTATTCTGCCATCTTTCTAGCACTACTCTCTATACCTTTAATTTTAAAAAAAATAGGAGAGAGAAACACACTTCTATTGTACTTGGAATTTTTAAAATATATTTTCTCTTTATAAGCAGCTAAATATAATTTGAGTGGATGCAGGTAAATGCTTACTTTTGATGGTAGATAATACTAGATGAAGTCTTAAAACTTTACAAACCTAGGATGATACAAATCTAAGATTCAAATTAACTTTCTTCTCCCAAATATTTTATGAAAAAAGGAAGTTTTAAGAAATGATTAAAATGAAAACAAGCAAAACCTCGAGTCAGCAGAAGGAAGGAAATAATAAAGATCAGAGAGAAAATAAAAGAGATTAGAAAAATGGAAAAAGTCAATAAAACCAAGATCTGCTTCTTTTGAAAGAACAAATAAGACTGACTAGCCTATGGTCAGGCTCACCAAGAAGAAAAGAAAGGGAATCTAAATAAACAACATAGAAATGAAAAAGGAGACATAACAACTGATACCACAGAAATACAAAAAAATAAATAAATAAGGGAATAATATGTTAACCAATTTCACAACCTATGGACAAGAAATGGATAAGATTCTAGAAACATACAGCCCACCAAAACTGAATCAAGAAAAAATAGATAATTTGAACAGACTGATCACCAGAACTGAAGCTATCTGCAATTTAACAACTCCCTCCTAACAAAAGTAGGGAGGACCAGATGGTTTCACAGGTGAATTCTACCAAACACACAAAGAACTTATACCAATCCTTCTCAAACTCTTCCAAAAAACTGAAGATAAAGGAAAACTCCCAAGGACATTCTATGAAGCCACCATCACCCTAATACCCAAACCAGACAAAGACATCACCGAAAAACAAAATTACAGGCCAATCTATTTGATGAACATAGATGCAAAAATTCTCAAAAAAATATTAGCAAATGGACCCAACAACATATTAAATAGATCATACACCACAACCAACTGGGATTCATCCCAAGTTCACAAGGATGGCTCAACATAGACAAATCAATGTGATACACCACAGAAACAAAAGAAAAGACAAAAACCGCATGATCATCTCAATAAATGCAGAAAAAGCATTTGAAAAAAATTCAGCATCCATTCATGATAAAAATTCTTACCAAAGTGGGTACAGAGGAAACAAATCTCAAAACAGTAAAAGTTATTTATGACAAACCCACAGTCAATATAATATGCAATGGTGAAAAGTTGAAAGCCTTCCCACTAAAATCTGGAGTAAGACAATGATGCCCACTCTCAACACTGCTCTTCAACAAAGTATTTGAAATCATAGCCATAGCAGTCAGACAAGAAAAAGAAACAAAAGGTATACAAATTGGTAGGGAAGAGGTACAATTGTCATTGTATTCAGATAAGATACTATGTATGGAAAACCCTAAAGACTACACACAAAATTACTAGAACTGATAAAGGAATTCAGCAAGGTAGCAGGTTACAAGATTTACAAAAATTGGTTGCATTTCTTTACACCAACAATGAAACATCAGAAAGGTAATGTGAAAAAAAAATCTTTTAAAATCACAACGCCAAAAAAAAATTCTTACTTAGAAATAAATCTCACAAATGAGGTGAAAGAATTATACACTGAGAACTGTAAAACATTACTAAATGAAACTGAAGATAATTCAAAGAAATGGAAAGATACCCCATGCTTTTGGACTGGAAGAATTAATATGTTAAAATGGTCCTACTACCCAAAGGAGTCTATGGATTTAATACAATCACTATCAAATTGCCCGTGACCTTTTTCACAGAACTAGAATAAATAATCCTTAAATTTATATGAAACCATGAAAGACCCAGATTTACCAAAGTGATCCTGAAGAAAAGAACAAAGCAAGAGGTGTGTCCAACTCTTTGTGACCCTTTAGCCCTCCAGGCTCCTCTGCCCATGGAATTTTCCAGGCAAGAATACTGGAGTGGGTTGTCATTTCCTAATCTAGGGGATCTTCCTGACCCAGAGATCAAACACACATCTCTTGTGTCTCCAGCATTGGCAGGTAGATTCTTTACCACTGTGCACCTGGGAAGCCCAAGAATCATCCCAACTTCAGATAATACTACAAAGCGATAGTAATCAAAGCAGCATAGTATTAGCACAGAGACATATGGAGTAATGGGACAGAATAGAGAGCCCATAATAAAACCCACACAACCACAATCAATCCTTGACAAAGGAGGCAAAAATATAAAATAGGAAAAAGTTTCTTCAGCAAGTAATGTTGGGAAAGTCAGACAGCCACATGTAAATCAATGAAGTTAGAACATGTTCTCTTACCGTACAGAAAAATAAAAGACTTCAACATAGGACAAAACAACATAAAACTCCTAGAACAGCAAAACATGTTCTGCTGTAAATTATACCAGTGTAATAGAAGCCAAAGGCAAAGGAGAAAAGGATATTCCCATCTGAATGCAGAGTTCCAAAGAACACCAAGGAGAGACAAGAAAGCCTTCCTCAGTGATCAATGCAAAGAAATAAAGGAAAACAATAGATTGAGAAAGACTAGAGAGCTCTTCAAGAAAAGTAGAGATACCAAGGGAACAGTTCATGCAAAGATGGGCACAATAAAGGACAGAAACAAATTGGTATGGACCTAACAGAAGCAGAAGATATCAAGGAAAGGTGGCAAGAATACACAGAAGAACCATACAAGAGAGATCTTAATGACCCAGATAATTACAATGGTGTGATCTCTCACACAGAGCCAGACATCCTAGAATGTGAAGTCAAGGGGACCTTAGGAAGCATCACTATGAACAAAGCTAGTGGGGGTGACGGAATTCCAGTTGAGCTATTTCAAATCCTAAAGGATGATGCTGTGAAAGTGCTGCACTCAATATGCCAGCAAATTTGGAAAACTCAGCAGTGGCCACAGGACTGGAAAAGGTCAGCTCTCATTCCAATCCCAAAGAAAGCCAATACCAAAGAATGTTCAAACTGCCGCACAATTGCCCTCATCTCACATGCTAGCAAAGTAATGCTCAAGATTCTCCAAGCTAAGCTTCCACAGTACATGAACTGAGAACTTCCAGATGTTCAAGCTGGAGTTAGAAAAGGCAGAAGAACCAGAGATCAAATTGCCAACATCTGTTGCATCATAGAAAAAGCAAGAGAGTTCCAGAAAAACATCTATTTCTGCTTTATTGTCTATACCAAAGCCTTTGACTGTGTGGATCACAACAAACTGTGGAAAATTCTGAAAGAGATGGGAATAAGACCACCTCATCTGCCTCCTGAGAAATCTGTATGCAAGTCAAGAAGCAACAGTTAAAACCGGACATGGAATAACAGACTAGTTCCAAATTGGGAAAGGAGTACGTCAAGGCTGGACACTGTCGCCCTGTTTTTTTAACTTATATGTGGAGTACATCATGTGAAATGTCATGCTGGATGAAGCACAAGCTGTAATCAACACTGCCTGGAGAAATATCAGTAACCTCAGATATGCAGATGACACCACCCTTATGACAGAAAGTGAAGAAGAACTAAAAAGCATCTTGATGAAAGTGAAAGAGGAGAGTGAAAAATCTGGCTTAAAACTCAACATTCATAAAAACAAAGATCATGGCATTCTGTCCCATCACTTCATGGCAAATAGGTGGGGAAACAATAGAAACAGTAACACACTTTATTTTCTTGAGCTCCAAAATCACTGCAGATGGTGACTGCAGCCATGCAATTAAAAGATGCCTGCTCCTTGCAAGAAAAGCTATGGCCAACCTAGACAGTGTTACTAAAAAGCAGAGACATTACCTTGCCAACAAAGCTCCATCTAGTCAAAGCTGTGGTTTTTCCAGTAGTCATCTATGGATGTGAGAGTTGGACCATAAAGAAAGCTGAGCATCAGAGGAACGATGCTTTCGAACTGCGGTGTTGGAGAAGACTCTTGAGAGTCCCTTGGACAGCAAGGAGATCCAACCAGTCCATCCTAAAGGAAATCAGTCCTGAATATTCATTGCAAGGACTGATGCTGAAGCTGAAACTCCAATACTTTGGTCACCTGATGCAAAGAACTAATTCATTGGAAAAGACCCTGATGCTGGGAAAGATTGAAGGCAGGAGGAGAAGGGGATGGCAGAGGATGAGATGGTTGAATGGCATCACTGACTCGATGGACATGAGTTTGAACAAGCTCTAGGAGTTGGTGATGGACAGGGAAGCCTGGCATGCTGCAATCCTTGAGGTCGCAAAGAGTTGGACACAACTGAGCAACTGAAGTGAACTGATCCCCAGGCAAATGAAATAAAACTGAAAATAAACAAATGGGACCTAATAAACCTCACAAGCTTTTGCACAGCAAAGATAACCATCAACAAAATGAAAAGACAACCTACAGAATGGGAGAAATATTTACAAATGATGTGACCAACAAGGGCTTAATTTCCAAAATATACAAACAGCTCTTACAACTTGACAAACCCAATCAAAAAATGGGCAAAAGACCTAAATGATATTTCTCCAAAAAAGAAATACAGATGGCCAATACCCCCACGAAAAGATGCTCAACACTGTTAATTATTCAAGAATGCCAATCAAAACTACAATGAGATTTCCCCTCACACCAATCAGAATGGCCATCATTAAGCAGTCTACAAATAACTGCTGGAGAGGGTGGAGAAAAGGGAACACTCCCACGCTGTTGATGGCAATGTAAGTTGGTGTGGTTACTGTGGAAAACAGTATGAATATTTCTCAGGAAACTAAAAATGGAATTACCATATGATCCAGCAATCCTACTCTTGGGCAAAGAGTAGGACTGCTGGATCCTACATCCAGACACAACTGTAATTCAAAAGATACGTGCACCCCTATGTTCACAGCAGCGGTCTTCACAATAGCCAAGTCATGGAAACAATCTAAATTTCCATCAATATATACAATGGAATACTACTCAGCCACAAACAAGGAATAATGCCATTTGCAGCAACATGGATATAACTAGAGATTATCATACTAAGTGAAATAAGTCAGAAAGAGAAAGAAACACCATAAATCACTTATATGTGGAATCTAAAATATGACACAAATGAATCTATCTATGAAACAGAATCAGGGACATAGATAATAGGCTACTGGTTTCAAAGAGGGTTGGATTGGGAGTTTGGGATTAGTAGATGCAAACTGGTATATATAGAATGGATAAATAACAAGGTCTTACTATATAGCAAAGGGAACTATATTCGATATCCTGTGATAAACATAAGGAAAATAAATATGAAAAAGAATGTGTGTGTATATATGTATATAACTGCATCACTTTGCTGTAAAACAATAATTAATGCAACATTGTAATTCAACCATAGTTCAATAAAAATAAAGAAATGATAAAAATACATAAAATTATAGCTCCCAGTAAAGCAAGTCCTCCTCTTTTATTTATTTCTGTTTTTACCCATAGGAAAACAATGACTTTCATGCTGTTTTGGTTAATTATAAAGAACAGAACAAACATCCAGATGTTAATCCCTTAGCTAGTCTCTCTTACACATCTTTCTTTGGTCTGGATATGAAGTCTGCATCAGAAACCCACGTCAGTTTGTATTAAATAAATGGTCTCATTTTATTTATATTTAACCATTTGGTAAATGAAATAAAGCCATTAGGAGAGATAATAGACCTCAGATTTTAAAATAAATGTTAGGATGACATAAATATCTCTGCTTTTCATGACATTTATCTGGCAGCAGGAACCTATTAGACTGTCATGATGTTCTATTCCATTGACTTATTGCCAGGTTCCCTTTAATAGAAGGCCAATCTTTCAGATGCTTTTATACTCATCATTTATACGTACTTACCTATTTATCTTTTCTGCACTCACTAGTATTCTGTATCTGAGTTCCATTTTTGTATGTCTAATATGAAACTCAAAGTCCAAATGCACAAAGTTCTTGACAGGAAAAAAGGCTTAATGTCCCCATCTGAATAAAAACCAACTTTACTGAAGATTCAGTTATGTGGAGGTTCTAACTGTGAATTTCAAGTGACCACATGTGAGCCACTTACCTGCACGTTCAATAGAACGATAATATTGAAGATTTTATAGACATCGTAATTGAAAAAGAAAACAGGGCTTCCCTGGTGGCTGACTGGCAAAGAATTGGCCTACCAATGCAAGAGACACAGGTTTGATCCCTGATCCAGGAAGATCCCACATGCCTCAGAGCAGCTAGGCCTGTGTGCCACAATTATTGAGAATGTGGTCTAGTGCCCAAGAGCAGCAACTGTGGAAGCCTGCACACACTATAGCCCATGCTCCACAACAAGAGAAGCCACTGCAACGACAAGCCTGTGCACAGCAATGAGAGAGTAGCCCCTGCTTGCCACAACTAGAGAAACCCCACACAGAGCAACCTCCAGCAAAAATAAATACATCTATAGAAAACTTACATAACTAAATGTAATTTATAATTTACATTAATAAATTTAATAAAAATAAATTTATAGAAAAAAGAAAAATAAAGGCTGAATATACTGATTTCTTAAGTTTGTCTTGTACAACTTCCAGCCATTAATAAACCTAGATTTCTCTATCAAT